>JAOXJP010292984.1:0-18703 GCA_025762735.1 Platanus orientalis | reverse complement strand
AAGCTCCATATCTTGTGCAAGTGGTGGTTCCTACAATTGATGTATTGTATTCAAGTTATATAATATTCATCTCTTCCCCCTTATCTTCATCTATTTTGATTCTTCTTTTTCTTGTTTTGATTTTAAGGCTAGTGTGTCTTTGTTTACACTATTTGAGAAGCAGTTGTTTCAGATTTTGGCCTCCGTCTTTCTCTACAAGTACAAAACCACAACAATAATATTTACTTAGTTCTAAGAACTTATGGAATGTTATCTTGCCTTATTCAAACTAGTCCAACAACAACCTCCTTATCTACTTGCCTTTAAAGAAAAAGATAAACTTGTAACTGGATCATTACCTACTTGCATTTGTGAGGAGATTCTCAAGTGGGTCCATTTGATGAATTATTGTGGAGCTTCACTTGACAGCAACAGCTAAACCTCTTGATGGGAGCCTTGGAGTCAGAACCTATAATGATATTAGGGACTAGATAATTACGAGCAATAAAGAGATCAACGAGGATTGAAAGTAATTCTGCCACTGGGATTTTTCTCAATGGAATTAGATCATTGCATATGATAATTTCCTTTATACAGTTAACCTAAATCCCAACTCCCCTTTAAGATGTTTTGCTAATTATCATGTTGTGTGTTATGCCTTATTTCTCAACCTTTAGTTTGGAATTGATCCAATTATTGAAGATGATGAATCCCATGATTCATTATGCCAAAACAAGGCTTCTAGATTACCAAAACAGAGCTCCCATAATCCTTCAAACAACACACAATTGCTGCTGTGGAAATCTGCATTCTAATCCAAAACAAATTCAAAATGATTCATCATGTTGGAAATGCGTTGGAATTGTATATATTATTCTCTAAATCTTCCAGCCTATGTAAATCTTACAAAAGTGTCAAATACCATACTTGTAAAGGCTATATCAACTCTATGTAAACAACTAAACTCAATCGTCTCTCACAAATTGTGATAGAAATTAAAAAATATTGTGTATTTCTTTATGGTATCAAAGCCATAGGCTCTTTAGTCAACTCATTTTATTTTTCTTTCCGTTCGATGGTCTTGTAGATAGCCGAACTGTGGCTATAAAAGCCCATATATTTTTTTCTCTATCTTCTTGCTACCAGAGGTATTAAAGCTAATATAATTTTTTTTGTCTTTTTGTTGCCAAAGGTATTGTTTTCAATACCAAATCAAATATGATGTCGACACTTTTTTCTACTCCAAAATATCCATATTCGGTCAACCTTACCATGACAAATTTTGTTTCTCTCAAGTTAACTTCAACCAATTTCTTATTGTGGGAAATGCAAGTTTTATCATTGATCAAGAGTCAAGATCTACTTGGTTTCATCACTAGAGAAGCAACAACACTAGATTGTGAGATAGATTCATCCAAAGGAAGCAGAAAGATCTTGAATCCAAACCTTGCATCTTGGACTCACACTGATCGTTTGGTGAATGTATGGATAACTAGGACACTCTTAGAAGAGATCCTAGGACTAGTTGTCGGCCTAAAGATTGCTGCAAAAGTATGGCGTGCTCTAACTAATGCCTTCTTACAGAACTCACAAGCTCAAGAATTTGAGTTTCTCTCACAACTTCAATACATGAAGAAAAATACCTCTTCTTTATCTGAGTATCTAAGATCATTTAAATCAATTTGTGACCAATTAAATGCTATTGGTAAACTTGTATCCAATCAAAGTAAAGTTTTGTGGTTGTTGAGTGGACTCAGATCAAAGTATGAATCTTTCACCATGGCTATGCTAAAACCACCGGTACCCTTTTAATCTGATTTTATTCCCTTGCTTCAAAGTCATGAATTAAGAAGCAAAGGAAATTAAAGTGAAGCAATTGATAGCTCTATGGCATTTATTGGTCAATGAACCAGAAGTGGTAACAAAAATACACTTAAGAAAGGTAGAGGTCAATTTTTTACATCAAAGGGGAAGGGGTTTCATCAATCTGGGCAAGGAACTCAATCCCAACTAGAAACCAATGCCTTAAGCTAGCAATAACCATGATCTCCACCACAAAACAAAAATGGAAGACAATTTGTGATTTGTCAGATTTGTATAAAAATAGGGCATGATGCTCTCAAATGTTGGAATCATTTCAACAACAGTTTTCAGGTTGAAGATACTTCACAAACTTTAGCTACAATCTAGCTCACTGACTCTTAAGATGCCAAATGGTTCCTTGATACTAGTGCAATAGCACATATGACAGAAAATGCAAGTAAACTCACTAATTTAATACCTAACAAAAGATTTGATTCTGTTGTGGTAGAGAATGTGGACCGATTACACATCACTCATATTGCAGAAGGAAAAATTGCAAGGGAACTACTATACCCTTGAGAGATGTGCTACTAGCCCCCAACATTAAGAAAAGTTTACTTTCAATTTCTCAACTTACCGCCAATTATCCTTGTTTCTTTGAATTTTATGATGATGGCTTTGTAGTTAAGGACTCAAAGACCAATTGGGTTTTGACATCGGAAAGTAAACGAAGACTTTATGCCCTTGATGCACCAAATGTCCAAGCATGCTTTTCAAACCAGTTTCAAACTACTGATGAAGATGTATAGCATGGGCGACTTGTGCATCCACAAACAAGGTGTTTCCATATCTCCATTCCAATGATTTGATTTTAGTTAATAAAAAATCAAATGTGTTATGTCAAAGTTGTTAGTTAAGAAAAAGTGTGAGAATTTTTTTTTATTCCTCTAACAATCGGTTAGGTCAACCATTAAATAAGATTCATTATGATTTATGGGGACTAGCCCCGACTTTATCAGTACAAGGCTTTTGGTTCTATGTTGTGTTTATTGATGATTTTTCTCAGTATTGTTGGTTCTATCCACTAAAAAGGAAGTCAGATTTTTATAGATGCTTTTTTGTTTTTAAAAAATGGTAGAAAGCATGTTGGAAAAAAAATCAAGATCTTCCAGTCAGATAATGGTGGAGAATTTTTGAAAAAGGGATTTTTTGATCATTTACTTGAGTGTCGAATTGTTCATTAGTTGTCCTGCCCTAGAACGCCAGAACAAAATAGTGTCATTGATAGAAAACACAGACATGTGGTGGAACTTGGATTGGCCATGTTATACCAGACTTTTAGTGCCAAAACAATTTTGGGTTGAAGCATTTTCCACTGCAAACTTTCTTATTAATAGGCTACCATCACCTGCATTAGGTATGTGTTGTCCATACACTATCCTTCTCAAGAAGAATCATGTTTATTATATCCTTAGAACTTTTGGATCTCATTGTTATACATATCTTAGAAATTATACAACAAATAAGTTTGATCCTGGATCTTTACCATGTATTTTTTTGGGACATGGCCATAAATATAAAGGATATCGATGCTTTCATCGACCAATAGGCAGAGTCTATATTTCTCGCCATGTGGTTTTTGATGAAAATATTTTTCCATTTACTACAACACAAGTGCATGGGGAGCTTTCTATATTTCATGAATGGAATAGTCTGTATGAAAATAATCAATCTCCACCACATGATCTCACCTCAATAGATCATGCAAGACTCTTCAATGAATCTGTGGTCCAGACTCATGATGTTAATCAATCTCCACCACATGACCATGCACCACTAGATCGTGCAACAACTGATACTAAATCATTGGTCCAGACTCTGGCTAATATTCTTGCTTCACCTATATCTACACATACATTGGATCAAAATCAAGTTTCCCCAACCACACAACCTATACTTCCTAGTCCACTTCCACATGATATTCAACCATACCCACCATCTTCTCTTACACCATTACATCCTGGACCGTCCCACATCATGACAACTAGAAGTAAACTTGGTGTGTTTAAACCCAATCCAAAATATGCCTATATTGTCACTTCATCTACAATCCCTTTTGAGCCTAAAAGTGTTAAAAGTGAATTAAAACATCCTGGCTGGAAATTTGTTATGCTTGAAAAAATGGTTGCCATAGCTACAAATGAAACTTTGGTTTTAGTTCCACGAATTTCACATATGAATGTTGTTGGTTATCGATGGGTTTTTAAAACCAAGCTTTAATTTGATGGTAGTTTGGAACGTTTAAAGGCTAGACTTGTGGCTAAAGGGTTATGACTAACAAGAGGAGATCGACTTATCTGAGAATTCCAGTCCTATAATCAAACCAGACACTATTCGGCCTGTTCTCACTGTTGCAAGCATTAAGGGATGGCCTATTCGACAACTAGATGTCAAGAACGCATTTTTGCATGGACATCTTTCAGCTCCTATTTATATGGAACAACCACCAGGTTTTATAGATTCAAAATGTTCAAATCATGTGCGTCAACTTAAACATGCCTTATATGGGCTCAACCAGGCACCTAAAGCCTGGTTCAATTAGTTTAGATCCTTCCTTCTTGAGTGGGGTTTTTTTTGCAGCGTGGCCGACTCATCTCTCTTTGTCTACAGACAAGCTGGTCACACCATCATCCTCCTACTATATGTTGATGATATTCTATTAAATAATGATTCTCTAGCTCTTCTTAATGATATTCTTTTAACTTTGGGTAACACCTTTTTTATGAAGAATTTGTGACCATTACACTTCTTTCTTGGGATAGAGGTTCATCGTACTCCAGATGCCTTATTTTTATCACAATCGAAATATGCTTGTGACCTTCTCAACCGTGCTTATATTCAATCATGCAAGCCAATTTCTATAATGTTGTCAACAAAATCAATAATGCTTAAAGGTGGCAATGACCTTTATCCAAATTTGACTCAGTATCAAAGTATTGTTGGTGCATTACAATACTTAACCATGACACATCCAAATATTTCCTATGTCATGAATACTTTCTACCAATTCATGCATGAACCAAGAGTTGGTCATTTTTAGATGGTGAAGTATATTCTACGGTATGTCGGTGGTATTTTTTATTTTGATCTACTGATCCTTGCCAAAAGCAATCTTGATCTCTTTGTCATTTCTGATGTTGACTGGGCTAGATGTTCATCTACTTGACGGTTTACCACTGGATTTTGTACATTTTTTGGGTTCTAATTGCATTTCATGGAGTGCCAAAAAACAACCAACAGCCACTTGATCTACTGTGGAAGCTGAATATCGCGCGATGGCCTCCAGAATCACCGAACTCACTTGGCTTTCCTTTGTTCTTCGAATTATTGGTTTTGCTCAATCTAAGCCATCTACATTATTTTGTGACAATCAAGCAGCTTTATATATGACAATAAATTTGGTATTTCATGCTCCCACAAAATATATCAAAATTGATTACCATTTCGTCCGTGAGAAGGTTGCTCTTGGATCATTGATCACCAAGTTTGTTTCCTCCAACAAACAAACTCCTGATATCTTCACTAAACCTTTGCCTCGGGATCTTTTTAATGATTTGCTCAACAAACTTGGCCTATGGTCAAGACCATAGTCTAGTTTGAGGAGGAGTATTGAAGATGATGAATCCCATGATTTGTCATGCCAAAATAGGGCTTTTGGATTACCAAAATAGAGCTCTTGTAATCCTTCAAATAATGCATAGTTGCTGATGTGGAAATCTACATTCCAATCCAAAACAAATTCAAAATGATTTATTGTGTTGGAAACGCGTTGGAATCATGTAGATTATTCTCTAAATCTTCCAACTTGTGTAAATCTTCCAAAAGTGTCAAATACCATACTTGTAAAGGCTATATCAACTCTATATAAACAACTAAACTTTGTCGTTTTTCACAACTCGTGAGAGAAATTAAAAAATATTGTGTATTTCTTTACCAATGACTGAGGCTGAACTTTATTTAAGGTTTGGGTTTGCTTAGAATTAAGTTGGCTTTTATTCCCTATATTTGAGATGAGAGGTGAACTGAAAGGAGAACATCTACTTTAATAGGAGTTCAATACAATTGTGATGGAAACTCTCTATAGAAGGAGATTACAACGTTTGGGGTTGTGATTAGATAGAGTCATGATGAAAAGTTTTAGTGATAAATAGTGTAAAGGATTACAAGTAAAACAACACGAATGAGTTGTGAATAGCCCGATTTCATATGGGTTTACAAAGTACTATATATAGTGTTTTAACACTTGTTACATAATGATTGGGTTTGACTAAAATACAAGGATTCAGGACTCAACAAATTCTATTGTGGATGTCAAAGGTGGAAACCACAAGATCATTCTAGACATGATCTTTGATACGCCCCCCTGCAACTTCAAATCTCATGAAGGAAGTTGAGCTTGTCCCTTAGCAAGATGACCTTGGAGTTGAAAGGGGTTTGATGAGGAGATGCGCTATTTGGTCATTCATAGAGATGTAGTGAACTTCAAGCTCGTATTTGGCAACCTTATCACAGACAAAATGAAAATCAATTTCAATGTGTTTCATCTGGTTACAAAAAATTGGGTTGGCTGTGAGATTGTGACTCCAATATTGTCACACCATAGATTTGGACACTTTAGTATTTGGAGCATATGAATCAATGATTGTATCTGAGTGATTTCAATAGTGGCATCTGCAAGGACATGGTATTTTGCTTCCATGCTAGAGCAAGCGACATATTGTTGCTTCATGAAAGACCATGAGACAATGTTAGGATGAAGGAAAATAGCATAGCCATTGGTAGATTTGTGATCATTAAGGCATCTAGCCCAATCGGCATTTGAGTAGGTGGAGATGGAAAAAGATGATGGGAAGTGTGGAGCCTGATAGTACTGTACATTTTTCCTCGACTTTGAGGGTGGCCGTAACAATTGAATTGTCTTATACTTTCTGTTCTTCAATCATAGTGATAAATCACAGTGACTCCGTGGACGTAGCCCAAGTTGGGTGAACCACATAAATCTAGTGTTTTTTCTGTGTTTTGTTCTCTGTTCTTACTCTTTATTTTGCTTCGTTTTGCTTTCTTACGATCCTGGGATTAGGGTAAAATCCCTACCAAAAGAGGACTGCTTAATCGAAAGTCAAAGGTCAATTCCATCTGTGAGGTACCCTATAATACGCTTAACCATCGTCTAATGAGAAATGGCAGGAGATTGCATAATTTGACACACTTTGTTTACCAAAAAGGCAATGTCCGGCCTTGTTATTGTTGCATATTGCAATGCTACAACACTTTGGTAAAGAGTGACATCTACGAATGGATCACCAACAAATTTTCTCAACTTGGTGTTAGGGCCAAACAGATTAGAGAGGGATTTAGCGCCATCCATAGAACACCTTTTGAGAAGGTCAACAATGTATTGTTTTTTATTTAGAAATAGTGAACTGCAGATGATTTCAACACTACCCAAGAAGAAATTTAAGCCGCCTAGATCCTTTGTAGACAATTTAGACCCAAGTTGTGATATGGGAGTTGAAATTGTTGTTAAAGAGCATCTTGTGATAATTAAATCATCAACATACACTAGAATGTACGTGACCGCACTATTGGCTGAATGAATGAAAAGTACTGGCATATTGGTCTGGGAGGTGAAAAAGCCTTGAGCAAAGAGATAGGAACTTAATCGAGCAAACTAGGCCCATGGGGCTTGTTATAAGTAGCATAAAGACTTTAATAAACGGCAGACATGATGAGGATAACGAGCATTGACAAATATGACAGATTGCATCATGTAAAATTTTCATTGAGTGTGCCATGAAGAAAGTCGTTGTTGATATCAAGTCCGAATATTGAACAACCATGTCCAATAGCAAGGCATAGAATGGTGTCGATAGTCACAGGTTTCACTACCGAACTAAATGTCTCATTGTAGTCAATCCCTTCTTGTTGATTGAAACCTTTGGCAACAAGGAGAGATTTTATAGTGTTCAAGTGTCCTATTGGCGTTCCTTTTGATATGAAAAATGCACTTTTACATCCCACAATGTTAGAGTTCGGTTTGGGTGGTTCTAGTGTCCATGTACCATTTTTAATGAGTGCATGAAACTCATCAGGTAACCCGCCAGAGAGGATATTTAGAGTCCATGGTTACAGAGGTGAGAAGGTGGTCATCGGATGAAGAAGCAAGGTAGCAAGCCGGTAATTGGTATTTAGTGGCAAGGTTTAGGAGTTTAGGTTTACGGGTACCATCTTAAGTATGTGTAATCATAGGATGTATGAGGTTAGGTTGTGGAGGGTTAATATTTGGTGCAGATTCCCGAATGGGAGAAATTGAAGATGGAGAGGGTGCAATGGTGGGTGTGGCAGTGACCTCCAAGTCTGAAGATGAGTTATGGGAAGCATCGACAGTGGAGAAGCAATGGACATGAGGGAGGCCAATGCAATACTGGATGGAATTGTGGGAGGTGATGGTAGTGACACTACCACAAGAGCTATAGTAGACGATCATGACGATTGACCTGTGAATGGAAACTGCAAAATAGCGATGACCATGGTGATTAGGAGCATATCCAAGAAAAATGCAATGGCTTGAGTAAAACTCTAGTTTATTAGAGTGGTATGGGTGAAGATATGGATAGCATGCACAGGCAAATACTCTTAAAAATTCATAATCTAGGGAAGAACCAAAAAACTTTTCTAATGGTGTAAAAATATTGATCACCAGGGATAGTAGTCAATTGATCATTTAGGTAGCAGTTTCAAAAGAAAATTCCAAAAAATGCATGGAACTGAGGCATGTGCTTTGAGGGCTAATCCAGGCCAGTTTGTATAATATGTTTGTGCTTTCTTTCCGCAGCACCATTTTGTTGGTGGGTGTGCAAACAAGAAAGACAATGACCAGTGTCACATAATGCTAGATATGATGAAACCGTACGATATTCACCACCCCCAATCATTGTGAAGATACTTAATGCTTTTAGAGAGAATATTTTCCACAAGTTTCTTGAATCTAATAAAACAAGAGAGAACATCATGTTTCTTTTCAATCAGAAAAATCCATGTGAACTTGCTGAAGGCATCTATAAAATTAACATAATATATGTTACATTAAACGAAGAAAGAGGTATCGAACCCATACATCCAAGTAGATTGAATCTAAATGTTAAAAAGAAGGTTTAGATGGTGAGGGAAAGGGAAGAGAGTGACTTTTTCCTTTTTAATTAACAAGCATCACACAATGAACACGCACGTGAAGAACCATCTAATATGTTGGGTGACCAAATCGCTCGTGCTATCTAACCAATGAGACATGAAGAAGTGTGGATTTATTTCATATGTTGCTTCTTCCAATCATAAGAAATTCATAGAGACCATAAATGCTCGGCCCTTGTAGAATAGTTTTTCCCGTCTGCATGTCCTTTACACAAACATGAGAATGATGAAATTCAATCCAAAGATTATTATTCTTAACAAACTTGTTTACCAAAAGTAAGTTGCATTGTAGTAAATGAACATGCAAAATATCCTTCAAGGAAATAGTAGATTAGAAGTTTAAATAGAAGAATTGCCGATATGGCGAATTGGTAAATCTGCACTGATCTTGACAGTGTCCGAACCATGCATAATCCAAAGCAAAGTGGAGGTTGGCAAGATCTTATGTTATATGATGCATAACGTCAAAGTCTGAGTACCAATTATCATTGGCGAGCATATCAAGTGTGTTATTGTATGCGTGAGCAGAGTGGACGATGGATCCATTTGGAACGATTCATTGAATCGGTAATGGCATTGTAAAGCAATATGGCTGATCCGATTGCATACTTGACATATGGGCCGAGCAGCAGAAGGAACAGTAGAGTGATCGGATGGAGCATTTAAATACTTCCTAAATGAACATCCATGACCACATCCTTCGCCATGAGTACGAAAGTCATAATTATTGGATTGACCACGACCACCACTAGATGGTAGATTGTTTGTGTTTCTTTGCACAAGCTCACTGATGATTTGAAATTGGACGAGCTTGATTCTTGGTTGATCCGAAATTCTTCAGTTAATAAATAACTGAGTAGATCGACAAGTGAAACAACTTCCACTCGACTGGTGATGGATGTCAAGAATGGACCATATTCTAATGGCACTCCTCCAATATATAGAGGACAATATCATCATTAGAAACAGGGTGAGAAATAATGGCAAGTTGATGAGGAAGAGTTTTAGTTTGATGAATATATTTTTGGATCGAGTCATTGCCCTTTTTGAGAGATTGTAACTCCATTGGAAGTTGTAGGATACGAGCTCTTTGAGTGTGCAATATAAGAGGTTGCAAAAGCAGTTCAAACTTCATGAGAAGTTGTGAAGCCAACAAGTTGAGTGTGAACATTCTCGGAGGAGGAGATAATGCAACCAACTACAGGGCCGTTGAAGTAACCAAGAACATCATTTCCACGGAGCTGGGGTAGAATATGTTAGTGCCATATATATGATCATTATTAATAGTGAATTTGGTAGCTAAGAAAGGTGAGTGAGTGGAGTGATGATGGGAAAGAGGCATAGGGTTGGATGAGCAGTGATCAGTTGTCGCAAATGATTCACTTATGATAAAGAGAGAAGAAAAAATATTAAAAAAAAATTCTCTGATACCATAAAATAGCAAGAATGAGTTGCGATTAGCTTGATTTCATTTGAGTTTACAATTTACAATATATAGTGTTTACATGAAAAGTTGATTTGACACTTGTTACATGATGATTTGGTTTGACTAAAATACAAGGATTGAGGACTCAACAAATTCTATTGAGGTCGGTCAAAGGTGGAAAGCTCATGGTATCATTTGAATATTTTAAAAAAAAAAATGATTCTAAAATGTTGATTTGAATTAATTTAGATTCATTCTAGACATGATCCTTGATAATAAGAGGGGTTAGGTAATTCTTCAGCTTATTTCTTTTGGGTTTTGAAGAGAGTTGGGAGTTGATAAGAAGCACGTAATCACTTGTTTTCTCAGTTAGTGTAAATCATACCTCTCTCATCATGTGGATGTACGTGACTTTTTTAAACCGCATAAATCTGTTGTGTTTCTGTTCTTCTATGGACTTGTTATTTTTTTATTTATATGGTTCGTGATTAGTG
Organism: Platanus orientalis; assembly: GCA_025762735.1. Classification (NCBI taxonomy): domain Eukaryota; kingdom Viridiplantae; phylum Streptophyta; class Magnoliopsida; order Proteales; family Platanaceae; genus Platanus; species Platanus orientalis. The sequence goes on along the minus strand of JAOXJP010292984.1, from coordinate 7,750 downwards.
TGAACCCAAATTTCATTATGTGTGAGATTAGAGAAATGCCTCTGTTGCACTGATAATTTGTTTCAAATTAAACTTCTTGTTTATGTTTGGGAGGAAGAGGAAGAAGATCGATGAGCAAAGAGATTATTCCACAAGTGGAGTTGTATGGTTTTGATTCAAATAATGCTGATATCCTAGTATTTTAATTTACTTCTTGAAGTCTATGGGTTAATTCTCAATGGCAGTATAAGGTTTCATCGGTAAATTCCCAATAGAGAAGTCTAACCCAAAAAAAAAAGTAACTCCAAAATGGACATCTACAATTTTACATGCCGCCCCCAACCCCCACAAAGGGCGTCCTTCCCTGCATCAGGGGCTGACACATAGGTGCTGAAAAGTGAAACCCCCCCCAGCGTAAATCACTTTTCGGTGCTGATGTGTCCTCCTCCCCTGATGTAGAGAAGACCTCAGTCATTTTTAAAGGGGGTGCACCAAATCCGTGCCGATTTAGAGGACTGTCTGCCAAGCCAGAACAGATGTCAAATAAATATTATAAAGAGAGGCATAGAATTGAGTACGTAATTAGGACAGTCCGACAGTCTTGTTGATAGCGTTTACTAGGCTTTTTGTTAAGGAGACTAGTTGCATTTCTTCATCTACTTTCTTGTTGATATTCTTCTAGTTTTCTCTTTTTTGTTGCGAAGGATTTAAAGTTGAACATTTCAAGAGATGTGATGAGAAATATGTGATACCATTTTTTATTTTCATAAATGGATTAAATTATTTAGCATTAGGTTTTGTTCGCATTCTGCGCTATATAAAACCTTACTTTGTGAGTGCAACCAATAATAGTCATTCATGCAGTTTTGTAGATTAAATCCTTTCCTTTCTTGGGTAGTTACAGAAAATTTATAATACAAGAGAGAAAGAAATGTATAAGGTGATTAAATATTAAATATCGGGGCTTTCCATGCGAAGGAAAAGGCCCAACGCCATTAACGAACAAAATAAGAAGAAGACAGATGTACAAAAACTGCTGAGATTTTTACTAATTTATTTGAGCTCTCCTTAATTTATTTATTCTTATGGGTTGGAATTGTTGAAAAATGTAGGTTTTAAAATTTAAGTGAGGAATTTTCTTTAATTCCACATCGGTTAGAAAGAATGAGGGGAGTGAGTTTACAAGTTATCCCACTCCCCTACCTCATGTTTTAGGGAAACCTTTCCAGGCAATGTAGTGAGGTGCATAAGAGAATACATATAAATATGAACACACATGAATTCGAGAGCAAGCAAAGGCTCTTGAGGTGCACTTTGACCTTTGCATCATCACGGAGTCACTTAGAGACTGTAATATTCCTTTTTTATGTTCCAAATGTTGATGGATCTTGTGATATGATGTGGCTGGGCACGTTATATATTACATTTTATATCTTGAATATTAAAGCTCATGGGCATGATGTATATTAAAGCCGATGGGCACATTGTATATTACATTTTATATTTTGAATATTAAAGCTATAAAGTTCTATCCAAATTTTATAATACATGCAGCACTGTCCAAGATTTTTTTTTTAGATATTGCCGTGAGTTATATAGGGGCTTGGATTATGTGAAAACAAATCTCGTGAGAACTGTGCAAACGGCACTAGAGGGGCTGACGCATAAGTACCGAAAAGTGATTTACACTTTTTGGGGGGCACTTATCACTTGTTGGCACTGATGTGTCCACACCCTAGCGCTGTTTGCACAGTTCTCACGAGATTCGTTTTCACCTAATTTTTTCCCGTTATATAGTGGCAACTACAAATCATAGTTTTAAGGGAAAGGATGTTCTGTCCAGGATTTGGTGTCCAGGGCACCAGGGGACATCATATGGAATAAAATGGATGGGTGATGCATTTTTGGAATGTAGTATTTGCATTTTATTCCATGTGACATCCCCTGGTGCCCTGGACACCATCCTAGACACCAAATCCTGGACAGAATATCCTTTCCATAGTTTTTTAATTACAGTACAGATATAGAAGACAATACTGTTGATTGCACAATTTGTTGCAACGCTTTAATCTAGCCAATATATGTGCTAATATAAAACTATTGTAAGATCATAAGAATAGCATAATAGATGTGGTGTATACAACAAACCATTGAACCTGTTGGACTGTTGGTATTAAGAACATACACGGGCTTTAAGGCATGAACTTCACACGATACAATTCAGAAAATAAGTTAGAAATACAGTGGAGAGGTTCCACAAAGGTTCAGAAGAAAGATAACCTCTGAGAACCTCCATCATTATGTGATTTTATTGCAGTCACATTTGTAAAATCACACTCCACCATAGATGGGCTCTGAGAAGACATCTTTAATTTAGTACAGACCTTTAGTTTTCCTCCAACTTGCAGTTCATTATTGTTCTTTGAGTTGATAAGAGGGGGAAACTCAAGAATCTACCAAGGTAATTTACTAATCCAAAAAAAAAAAAAAAAAAAATCTACCAAGGGGTGTCAACGAGTTGAGCTGATCCAAGCTCGGCTCAGGCTCAGCTTGGGCTTGTGAAAGGTAAGCTCAGGCTTGGTTCACCAGAAAAAAAAAAAAAAAAAAAAAAAAGGCCCAACAACATTAATGCCATATTTATATTATTTGAACATTACTACTGTTTCCATATATAATGTTATTCACTCTCCCTCTCTCTTAATCAGTTATATTTTTCAAATAATTCAAGCCGTGTCCTCTATCAAATCTTCTTTTAAAATCTAACTGGATTTCATGGATATGAACTATGAACTAACCCGTGTTTACACAGGGCATTCGCTAGTTATTAACTAAACCAAGCTCTTAATGAGCCAAGCTTTTAGCGAGCTGAGCTTAGTGCTAAGCTCAGGCTCACTTAATAAATGAGCTTAAATCAAAGCTTAGACTCGGCTTACTGAACTTAAAACAAGGCTCAAGCTCGGCTCTTAACGAACTGAGCTCTGAGCTGAACCAAGCTAGCTCAGCTCATAATATTAGTTTGTTTTGGACCCCCAATAAGTTTTGATGAAATTCAACTTGATATAACAGTTGGGAAATCACACTTTCCCTATTCTCTTGTATAAATCAATAGAACAAAACCAACTAGAAATAAAATATTAAATGGGTTCAAGGTTGGATCTCATCAATACAAGAGAATATACCAAGAAGCTTTAAAGAGAATGACCCAGATTTGTGGATGCTTATAATCCCTTGAAGAAATATTAATTTTTACACATTCTTTTTCAATCTTCTTTTATTATTTCCAAGAAGAAATCCACAACCTTAAAACACCTAAACAAATAGAGAAACCTTACTTTTGGAACAATAAGAAAAAGACCAAACCCTAAGAGGATGCACAAAGCCCCTTTCTTCTCATTCCTTGCTTCTAAAACAAAGCAAACCCTCTCTTGTCTCTTACTATCTTTGCATCTTACAATTCCTCTTTGTTTATTATTTTTCTTTCTTTTTGTTTTCTTTTAATAAGAGTCAATGACTCTTTTGTCCCCATTGAGTTATGAGTCACACCTCCCATGAGGAGGGATGCCCAACAATCTCTCCCTCCCGACTTATGAGGAGAGCTTCACCCTACTCATGCTTGCAATGTTAAAACACACCTCAAGCTTCACTTTGGGTAAGGCCTTTATCATCATATCGGAATCATTCTTGTCAGTGTGAATCTTCTCTAATGATTACAACTTGTTTTCTAAAACATCATATATTCAATGGTATCTCACATCTATATGTTTGGATTTGGAATGGAAGTTTGGATTCTTACTGAGGTGGATGACACTTTAACTATCACAGTGAACAACATGTTTGCTTTACTTTAAACCCAGTTCTTGAAAGATTCTCTTCATCCACAACATCTCCTTGCAGGCTTCTTTAATGGCAATATTCGGTATCTATAGTGGACAAAGTCACACACTTTTGTAGCTTAGATTGCCATGACACAACTCCCCTTGCATAAGTAAATAGATACCCTAATGTAGAATTCCTAGAATCAATGTTTCCAGCCATATTTGTATCTATATAACCTTCGAAGACAAGTTTACCACTACTAAAGCATAAACATAAATTTGATGATCCCTTTAGGTACCTAAAAATTCACTTTATTATAGGCCAATGTTGTTTGCTAGGATTAACAATACATTTGCTTATTACACCAACTGCATGTGTTAAGTCTAACCTTGTATAAATCATGGCATACATTAAGCTTCCCATAGCTGATACATAAAACACCTTCTCAATTTTCTATTTCTCTTCTTTATTTGAAGGATTTTGCTTTGAACATAGTTTGAAATGAGCACCAAGTGGAGAGATGATTGACTTTACCTTATCCATGTTGAATCTTTGAAACACTTTTTCAATATACATTTCTTGTGATAGCCATAGCTTCCTTGTGTTCTTATCACGAGAAATCTCCATGCTTAAAATTTATTTTATTGGATCTAACTCTTTCATTGCAAAAGAGTTGCTTAGTTCTCTCCTCAACTTGTCAATCTTGCTAGTATCTTATCCAACAATCAACATATCATCAACATAAAGCAATAAGGTAATAAAGTAGCAATCATAAAAATATTTAGTAAATACAATGATCTAAAGCCATTCTCTTATGTCCATGATCCATCATAAATGAATTGAATTTCTTGTACTATTGTCTTGGGGCTTACTTTATCCCATATAAACTTTTATTTACTTGCAAACCAAGTGTTCATTTCTTTTGACTTTAAATCCTTCTGATTGTTCCATATAGATCTCTTTCTCTAAATAACCATGGAGAAAAATAGTCTTTACATCAAGTTGTTTAATCTTAAGATCCATGCTTGTAGCCAAACCCAATATGACATGTATAAATTGCATTTTCATAATTGGAGAAAATATCTCATCAAGATCAACACCCTTTTTTTCTATCTAAATCCCTTCATAACTAATCTTGATTTATACCTTGACTATGAGCTAGTGTCTTCAGTCTTTAACCTAAAGACCCATTTGTTCTTGAATGTTTTTTTTTTCTTTTTGATAGTCTCACCAAATCATAAGTATAATTCTTATGTAGAGAATTCATCTCCTCTTGCATTGCTTTGAACGATTCACCCTTGCATTCATTTGATGAAGCTTCATCATAACTTTCTGGCTCCCCCCAATTTGTAAATAAAATATATTTATGACGTGAATAGTTCTTTGATGGTTAATGATCCCTAGTAGACCTTCTCATATGATGTTCAACTAGTAGTTCTTGAGGGAGCTACTCCCCCTACTCTATATCACTTGTAGGAACGTTGTCTTCATAAATTACATCACCATGCTTATCCTGCACTGCTCCCCCATCATCATGTGCTACTACTAGAGGAGGGATTTGATCCATATCAATAAAGTCATCAATATCAAGTTAGGACTTTTTAACCTTCTTACAATCTTTAATGTTTTGGTCTTAAGAAAAACCACATCTCGACTTCTAATTAATTTGTTTCCAATTGGATCCCATAACTTATAGCCAAACTCTTCATTTCTATAGCCTGAGAACATGCATTGCTTTGATTTATTATCAAACTTGAACCACTCATCTTTGGGTATAAGTACAAACACCCTACAACCGATCACATTCAAGTATTTATAAAAAAACATATTTCTTCATCCATACTCTTTTATAAATTAATCAAGTGGACCCCTCATCTTTGGATATATGTACAAACACCCTACAACTAATCACATTCAAGTATCCATAAGAAACATATCTGCATGCATAGGAGACGGGACACATACCCCAAAAAAGTGAATTTTTTACTTTTTCTAAGGTATGTCTCTCTTGAGCCGGCAGATAAGTCTACCCACATGAGTTCTCATAGTTTTTCTTCTCTCAAAACTAAGAGACTCTAAAATCAATAAAATAGAAATTACAAATTTTCATTGCCTTATGCACATTGCACTATTTTACCCAAAAAAATTAAAGCCCAGACACACACACATTGCATTATTGGGAAATTTCCCATATGGATGAGTTGGTTATCATATTTTTTTTCCCTCTTTATGAGCAGTTTTCATATAACATTTTTCTACCACAGCTACCAAATGAGACTTCCATACTCAAAGGAATCAAAATCCCGAAGTTTGTGGTGATTTTTGTTATATACCTAACCAATATGCCAAAAGCCCTAGGAGTAATGAAACGAGTAAGGCTAGGCCTTTAAATCATTGGAATCGTAACAGCCCACCATCCTCTGCCACCAACATTCCAACGGCCCACTTTGTGGCAACATTCACTTTGGCTTCTCATCTAGGTAGCCCTTTCCACCTTGTAGTGGATTTCATTCTTTTCCAAGTAGCCCTTTTCACTTTGTGGTAGCTCTCACTCTGACTCAGATAACCTTTTGTACATTATACTCACTCCCACTCCAGTCCAAGTTGCCCTATCCATAAATTATCCCCAAATAAAAATAAAAATAAAATTTCCTATTCATAGGTCACCCCCTATGACTCAAACTCAGGACATGATATGGCTTTGATTCCAATTGTTATAAACCTAACCAATACATAAAAACCCCAAGACTAATGAAATGCAACGGGCTAGGCCCTTCAAACCATTGGGATCACAACAATTTTCTAAATAAATAAACCACCAATAATCACTTGAGTGACAAACAAATACCATTGTTTTCATGCTTCCCTAAAACTTAAGAGCCTGTTTGATTCGGATTCTGATTCTGATTCTAGATTCTTATAATCAGATTCTATAATTAGATTATCAGAATCCAGAATCCCGTTTGGTTAAGCTTGATACTGGAAGTTGATTTTACTTTACAAAATCAGAATCCTATTTGGTTGAATAATGTTCAGAATTGATAATTCAACATAAATTATGCACAAAATACCTAAATTGTCCATAAATGAGATATTAGAGTACCAAAATCATAACAAAGGCATAAAAATTGAACCACATATATGTGATGAGTATTAAAAAGTCATTCAATATACCTTAAGCAATTAGAACTATATAATAATCATAAAAAATACATTATGGATGTTTAATTTTTACAACATAAGATATTTTATATTTGGGCTATCATAACCTCTCCACCGGAAAGGAATGTTCCTCATCTATTACGTCACTACAAAAAATAAGACTTTTAGTAGCGGTCGTCGACCGCTACTAAAGGTTTAAAAACCACCACCAAATCTTTTAGTGGCGGCCAGAATCCCGCCACCAAAGGATGTGTTGCTGATTGATTTAGCGACGGATTTAGTGGCGGTTATGCCACTAATTAGGTAAATTTGGATTTTAAAACTTTTAGCAACAGTCAGCCGGCCGCCACTAATAATAATGCATTACAATTAGCGGTGGTCACCCAACCGCCACTAATAATAATGTATTACATTTAGCTACAGTCACCCGGTCGCCACTAACTGTATTTTTTTTTAATTCTAAAAATGGATAGGAATCCATATAGAAATCATTTACTTTTAGCCTCTACCATGGATCATTTCCCAAATAGAAAGTACATTACTATGCGCTCCATGTCAAGCACTACACCACACAAAAGAGCAAAGAGATATCATAAATGTTTTATCCAAAGAGGGAGAGAGAGAGAGAGAGAGAGAGAGAGATCATAAATGTAAAGAAAACAACAAGCTTCAAAAAATTATATTCATTCTATTGATATGTATTTTTCAATTGTTAGATGGGAATTGATCCTCTCACTCACAAGCCAATCTCCACTTCAGCAGATCTACAACCAACACCACCACAAGAACAACA
>JAOXJP010292964.1:0-18708 GCA_025762735.1 Platanus orientalis | reverse complement strand
AGTTCATTTTGAACCATTACTTTATGGCTATAAATGCCTTAGAAATTTGAAATGAAATGATTACATTACAGGTGGCTACCAAACAATCCCTTAATAAGTTGTATAAAATAAATACAAATATTTATTATATATAGACAAGTTCGGGCCTTAGACCGGGCTCTGGCTAGGCTGAGGTAAACCCAAGCCCGACCCTTTAAAAAAGTTTGGGCCTTAGGCCTTGTCGCCTACCTTGGGCTAGGATTTTGGGGCCAAATGTTGGGTAGGGCTAGGCTAGATTTGGGCTAGCCTAGGCCCATGATCACCCCTACTTTCTTGACTAGATGAATTGACAATAAATCATACCCGAAATTAATCAAGGCTAGTGTTTGACACTATGTCCTTAAGACAGATTTCACCCCTCGCATTGGTGCTTACGATCATCACAGACGTCTACCTCCTAGGATACAATGATCTATACACACTGTGTGCCTGGAGAATCAACTTGTGTTGTACTCGATTGCTCTCTTAGAACACGAACACGATATCCTGCTCTCTATATGCTTAATTTGGACATCCTCTATGATGCCTAAGGAACACACTACGATTTTTGAATTTGGAATTGAGTAATTGAATAGTATATATAAAATGAAGGATGAACGTTTATTTATAAACTTGTTCATGTCTATTCAGAACAGGCATAGGGACAACCCTTGGTGTTCGAATAGACATGAATGTCGAAAGTTACAATCTAGTAGCCACCTACATGTCCGTACAGAACGGACATATATAAAAAATGATGATTTAATAGGTACCTATATGTCCATACGGAACAGACATGTGTCAATAGGTGTGTGTTAATAGCCACATGTGTGTCTATTCGGTTATCAGGGGCATAACTGTACAATTTGTACAAATGGACACACTCCTATAAGGGCAAAACTGTAAAGACATATCCCCTATAGGTATAACTAAATATGGGAGAAAGCAAAAAGAAAATTAATAATAAAAAAGATTATTTTATTTTTTCTTATTGACCCAACCCAACCTGACCGGACCTAACTCGGTTCAGTTCGGCGCTGTGTGTTTAAATATAGACCCAGCCCAACAGTAGTACCCCTTTGAACCCAAACTTATGTTCAACATTAGTGTATATGAACACACTATTTTATGGGCTAGTCCATGTGGGACTATTCAAATTCCACAGTTTTACTGGTTTTACCATTAATGGTTTTGAGCATCTAACTAGACAACATTGTTCTCCTCATTGTGGTGAAGATGAACCCATGTGAACCTACCTCAAACAACTTATGGGTCCCACTTTTATTTTGGCTCAAAGATGTTTACCCAGTCAGATTTTGAATTTGGACACAAAAAATCTAGGTGTTTCAAAACCGTTTCCAACAAAATCTTCCAAGACAGCCCCATGTTTTCCTTACATGGAAAATGCTATATTAAATGAACTTCATTTCATAGTACTATACTTTTCTTATAAATGTTGATTAGCTTCTTGGTTGCGTAGGTTTGGATATAAGGAAAGCCTAAAGAGGTTTGTTAAAGATTTGGGGCCAACGGCTCAAATGGTTGCAAATCGGTAGTTACAAAGATGCCAGGTTCAGGCACAAGCTCTAAATCGTCAGATCTCAGCTCCAAACTGTCAGGATCCATCAACATCTGGCCAACGGGGACCCACATTTGTGAATGGTGTCATCAATAATGCCACTTCTTGGAATTCCCTTGGCAACTTTCATGAGCATCCTAATTTTTCTCTCCAAAACCACTAATCGAACATATATTCATGCTGCTTCTAGGCAAGAAATGACTCATTAGAATCAAGCTACTGAAATTCAAATGGGTTCTTATCTCCCGACAACCAGTTTTGGAGAGTTGAATTTTCCAGATGTTGGGATAACAAACTCCATAAATGAGTACTTTAATATGATGATGGATTCTAGCAAGTTGGATAATTGGGTTCAGCCAACTAAGCTGGTTTCCCAATCATGGCTGCCTAAATTCGTGTCTAGAAGCAATAACAGTCTAATAAAATCTTCATGGCCTTCACAAGATCTCATGAGAGCATCAAGTTCAAGCCAAGATGTTGGCGCTATGCATGGTTTCATTATTTGGTAAGCTTATATATGTTTGAATGTTGCAGTTCTTATCATAGCTTCAGATTTAAATTTATCGTAGATGAACCCAACCATTGTTTAATGTACCAACCTGCTACAAAACAGGAGCTGCATACTCAAGGAAGATGTTTGGAGATGGCACGGCACACCTGCAGACCATAAATCTAAGCCTCAGAACCAAGGCCTTAAATTGAGCTCCCATAGCTTTGGAGAGAGCCACTCCAATGAGGATAAGCACAATTGAATCAACCAATCACTGCCATGGACAAGAAAGTGATATATATGGACAATCAAATGGAATACAATGTAAGAAATTTCTTGTACCAGTTACCAAGGCCAACCCCAGAAAGCCATAGACAATGTCATTGGGGGCTTCTATGTGGTTAAGATTCTAGATGGACAAGAGATAAAAATGTTATTTGTGTATATTTTCATCTACAACACATGTGAAATGTAATTCAAAGAAGCATACATAATTTTAATTTTACATCTTAAGCAAAATCAAGTGAAGTTTTAAACTATTAACAAATCCATGTTTTCCTTAGTTTGTGATTGTGGTTTAATTCTAATTCCCAAGCAAAATTAAAATTAAGGGCATGGAAGGAATTAATATTAAATACATTTTATATGTTTGTTTTGGTGGCAACCAGAATGTTGATGTTAAAAGTACTAGTGAAACTTTTCTGCCTCAACTAAAATGCTGTAAAGTGTTATAATTGATGAGAAAAGTTTTACATTTTGCATCAAATATACACTTATTGGAAAAGGTTGTCTTTTTTACGTCAACTAAAAGTTGTTGCAAAAAAAAAACTATTTTTTGTGTGGATGCCAAAAGCTCTTAGTTGTCACAAAAAGGCTTTATTTTTCCTGGCAACCTGCTTAGTTGATGTAAAGGTTTTTCATGTCATGACTTACCGCATCAGGCTGTGACAACTATTTAGTTCACGCCAAAAAGGTATTTTGCGTCAAATTTTTTTTGTTTTTTGCATCAACTTTAGTTGACGCAAAAATCCTTTTTCTTGTAGTGATTAGAGGGGGATGCATTGTAATATGTGGTCATGAAGATGCCACTTTGTTAAGTTGGCACCAAGAGATTGGCCCCCTAGTATTTGGGGGATCATATATCTTCTTCAAAATCCATCTTCACCTACTAACAACTAAGTACTAACCACGTACCCGCTTGTCATCAGGAAACTGATTTATAATATATGATCTAGATAAGGATAATTAAATTTCTTTCAAAATTCTGAGGAGTTCTTATCTCCACGCCCTTTATCAACCATCTATTTAATTTCTGTTTTTACATAGATAAAATTGTGATCCCCTTGGAAAAAGACAAAGACTTGTGAATAATAATGGTACAAAACTCTTTCCAATTTTTACAAAACTATTATTTTCACACCCTTTTTCAACCACTTCTTTATCTTCTTTTTTTGGATTATGTAAAATTGGCCCTAAACCAAAAAAGAAGAATAATAAAACCTCCAATTCCCCTTGGATTAAGATATGCTTGGGAAACTTATAAAAAAAAATCTAAAAAATGCTATCTCGATATCCTTTAATTAACCATTTATTTTACTTTTTGTGTTTACCTCTGCCCTTTGAAGGAGACTTGTTTACTAAAGTAAGGAAGTTTCCTCCAATACAAGTAAAAAGGATTAATAGAAACAAAGTGTTAGAAGTAGCATTAAAGAGAGGATAATCTACAACTCGAAATCCTCTAAAGTCGTGAACGAGGGTGGATTGTATCCGCTCCTCTTAACTAACGCTCCTTTCCACCCCTTGTCAGGGGGCAAACACATCAGCGCCGACAAGTGATTTGCACTTTTTTTTTGGGGGGGGGGCATATATCACTTGTCGGCGCTAATGTGCCCCCCCTGACAGGGTGCGGAGAGGAGAATTAGATAAAAAGAGCAGATACAACCCACTGTCGTTGTGAACAATCCTATAATAGCCATAGATGTGGATGTGATTTGATTGAAGATTGAAGTTCAAATCTCGAGATTGAAAAAAAAACCCACGTCTCTAGCTGTGATGCACTCAAACTATAGAGGAATTCTAATTGTAGACGATCCTCTCTCGGTAACACTACCCTTGCTCAATATTGAATTTTCAAAAATGACAAGATATTCTAGTACTTACCGTTTGATATGTCAAAAATACATGATACATTTTATAATATATATAGACTAAAGCAAAAGGGTTTTGATGTGGATAGCCTCTTTGCTTTAGTACACATGTATCATTGAGTAGCACGCGTGTGAGATACTTTTTCTCCTTTTTAAAGAAACTTCCTAATCTATACTCCTAAAATCTTTCTAATGTCTCATCTCTACTAAGCCTAACACACCATCTCTCTTTTATCCCCCCCCCCCGAAAAGCGCTATGCTCTTATATCTTGCACCGTTCTCCCATTTTTCTTTCTAATTTAATTTTACATCATTATTTTCTTAATAACCTTATCTCTTCCTATTTCTCTCTAACCACTGACCCAACACTTAAACTATCTCCTAAAAACTCTATATTACTCTCTCCTTCCATGTCTTGCACCCTTCTCCAACTTCTTTTTTCAATTTAATCTTATCTATCATTATTTCCTTAACGGCCCTTATCTCTCAATCAATACCTAAATTATCTCCTAAAACTCTATATTTCTCTTATTCCTTCATTTATCTTTCACTTCCCTAATCGTTCATAAATTTTTTTTATAAGCATTTAGTGTGAATTCATTAAAAATATCAGAATTTACTTACGAGTGTAGTTACAATGATTGAAATCGTTACAAATAAGTTACAATGATTGAAATCGTTACAAATAAGAGTAACCAATGCACTTGGAAACTCATTAGTAATTTCATTCTTAATTTCCTAATTTCTACACTATAATTAACTCTCTATCATATTAAATCTTTCTACCCACATATCATATTATTAACTCCTGATCTCTCTCTCTCTCTCCTTTCCCAAAAATGTATTTTATGCCTATTCTTATTTCTATTCATTTCTTACAAAACATCACACTCACCCTTTTTCTCTACAATCATCACAAACCTTTTTTTTATTTCTTTTCAATTCCAAAAGTACTGGTTTGCCAAATTCCTTAACTAATTGTGTTTATTTCAGAATTATTGGTTTCACAATAGATGACTCAGTTGAACAATTCACAATAACAGCCACCGCCAACCACCTCAATCTGTCATGGTGGAAGTCATTTAGGTCCTTTCACAAGAATATGCCACACTACCATTAATGTTGGGAGAGGCAAATTGCTGCTAATCACTTTATTAACGGCTCCAGCATTGGAGTTAATGTTGTGCTCTTAACAACACCAATAAGAACAAAACCAATTCAGCAAATCCGAAATAGTTTTAGGTATGGGGTTACTACTTATTTTTTAATAGATTTTGTAGAATTGTATTATATCTTTATTTTCATTAGGAGAATGATTGTCTGTTTTGAGACAGACCTCTATTACCGTAGCAAAATAAAATTTATGATGATTTAAAAATACTTACTTCAATATTTTAAACAACAATCTCTTTGTTTAGAATCCATTTTAGTTAATTTGATACATTTTGTATTCTTTTTTTTAAAACATTGGATATGACAATTTTGTATGGTGTCCATTTGCAGAGTTACTTATGTTTGATAAATTTATTCTTCATTTTTTCATATCTTCTATCATTATTAAAAATTTTCTTTTAGAATATTCGTTTACAAAAAAGAAAGAAGAAAAATAATAACTCTCATGTTCTTGACATTTGTCATTCTCAATATCTATTCTTTTTTTTATTTTTTTAGCGCTTATCTTAAAGGTTAATGCTTCCCCACTTAGATTTGTATATGTAATCCGCTGATCTTAGGTTATTTATTTAATCATACTATTTTGTATTTGATTTTTTTTTTTTTTGTTTTTTTTGTTTTTTTGTGAACTATTATATATTTGATTTTCTTTTAAGCTTTTATCCTTTGTTCATATCTCTTCCATCGACCATGTTGTTATTTTAACTTTGTTCACAAAAGGTCTTAACAAAGTTTGTGGTACGCAATTTGGTCTCTTGCACTAAAATTTGAAAGTAGACAAATTTTCTGATGTTTCCATCTAATGAGATGTCAAAGGGAGAAGTTTTGAATACTTGTTTATGAAAATGGTTCAGTTTTCCTCTACAATGCATGTAGTATTTGGGTACAATGTCAAGAAGTGAAAAGAATTGAGATGATGATGAACATCAAGGGCTTTTCAAGAATTTTCTTCAGGATTTCCTTTTTGCTATCGTCTTTGCGGGGCTTGTAATCTTCTGTGCTGATGTCCTCAGCTCCTTCGAGGATTTTTGTAGGGATTTCTTGTTGGTTGTCTACTTTGTGAGGCTTGTAATCTTCTGTGCGGATGTCCTTAGCTTTCTCTATTATGTTTGAACCCTAGGTTCTGAAGTAGTCCAGCTATTATCCTTCTAAAGAAGTAAGTAGAGAAGATGTAGAAATAAGGAAGAAGAGAGGAAATTAGAAAACAGAGCAGAGGAGACGAAAACAAAAAATGAACCTTCCAATCGGTCTTGGTTCTGTGCCTCTCTTATTTATAGAAATTTTACATCCAAAGGAATACAGCTAACCCAACCATAATATAACCACCTCAACAGACTAAATACACATCACTAAATAAATGTCACCACTACCTAACTAACTCACAGAACACTATTCTTTAGTCCCTACTCTAACATCCCCCCTCAAGTTTAGCATTGGTACAAGCCTAAACTTGGATATAAAATGAGAAAACTTAGGTAAACATAGGGACTTAGTTAAAATATCAGCTTGTTGATAAGCAGTGGGAACATGACAAACATGAAGCACATCTTGAAGAAGCTCCTCCCGAATAAAATGATAGTCAATATCGATATGCTTTAAACGAGCATGAAAAACAGGATGAGAAGCTAGCGAGATGGCTGATTTACTATCACACCATACAATAGAACACCGGAAAAGAGGTAGCTTAAGCTCCTGACAGAGCATCTTGAGCCAGCAAATCTCAATAGTTATTGAAGCCAAGGCTCGATATTTAGCTTCAGTGGAAAACCAAGAAACTATAGACTATTTATTTGAAGTCCATAGAATTGGATTATTCCCTAGATATATACAATAACCCATAGTTTATTTTTGATCCGATAGGTCCCCTGCCCAGTTAGCATCAGAAAACCCCTGTAGAGTTAACAAACCTGACAAATAGAACAAGGAAAGACGACTTGTTCCGGCAAGATAATGTAATATTCATTTAAGAGTTTTAAAATGAGATTGTCAGGGTTAATGCATGAACTGGCACGCTGTGTTTACAACATAGGTAACATTGGGTCTTGTTATGGTGATATATTGTAGCAGACCCACCAGGCTGCAATAAAACTATGGATTTTCATAGAGGGGGATTATTTGCTAATAGAAACTTCTTGGAGACCATAGGTGTTGGAGAAGATTTATAGGATGACATTCTAGCTCTTTGAAGAAAATGTGAGATGTATGCTTGTTGAGATAAAGTAGCACCTGAGTCGTGATAGATAATGTCTATATATACCAAGGAATTGTGTTACAGGACCTAAAAGGCGCATTACAAACTGGGAGTCAAGAGATACAAGAAACTTCTGAATAAACGCAGTATCACTTCCTATCAAAAGTATGTCATCGACATACACTAATAAAATGATGATTGAAGACGAGGTGTGATGAATAAAAAGTGAGTTGTCAGAGTGACTCATTTTGAATCCCTGAGAAGATAAAAAGATATACAACCTGTCATACCAAGCCCTCGGTGCCTGTTGTAAGCCATAAATGGATTTTTGAAGAAAACAAACATTTGTAGGGAGCTTTAGATCAACAAAACCTGGAGGCTGGGACATATGAATCTCTTCAGCAAGATGACCATGAAGAAACACGTTTTTAACATCCAATTGATGAATTTCCCATGAAAAATGAAGAGCAAGACACAACAATAAGCGAACAGTAACCATCTTGATAACATGACTAAAAGTGTCAACAAAATCAATGTCGAGTTGCTGATGAAACCCATTTGCAACTAACTAGGCTTTATATCTAACCACTTTTCCAGTAGAATCTCGTTTTAATCAAAAAATCCATTTACATCCTAGAATACACTAATTGGGTCAATACGACACTAACCTCCAAGTCTATTGTTTAGCTAACACATTATATTCTTCTTCCATAGCTTTAACCCAATTAGAATTCTTAGCCGCTTCTTTGTAAAAGATATGTTCTGTTGGAAAAAATATGACAATTTTATTTTATTTTAATTTTTAATCTTAAATAAAGAAAAATATTGCCATGTTACATAATTTACAAAACCACATATTACAAGAGAAAGTGCAATAAAATTATATAAAATACTTACAGACTTTTGTGAATAAAATAGAACAATGATACTCATGAAGTATTGACTGAGGCATGTTTAAGACACTATCCTTAAACCTAATTTCGCATCCCTTTTTGGATTTCTTCCTCAGTACGAAAGGGTTGCAAACGGTTAGGCTCTAAGATTTAATGGTCCCGAGTAACTTCTCTGCTATTTCGTACAAAATAATAGAGGCCTAGCGAACTCTCAACAATGCTTTATCTCATACGAACTTCAAATATAATGTATGTGTAACAATATGTTCTCATTTATATATAATATACATATTGTCTTGGGTATTTATAGCGTTGACCCATATAACTATTGGGGCCTGTTTATAGCCCATATTTATGGTCCATTATTTGACTCCCCAACAGTCATAAATGGCTAGCCCATTTATTTGTCTTTAATGGTTAAATAACGGGTAGATAATTTATGTCTTTAACAACCAAAAAATAGCTAAACAATAACTTGTTTTCTTAATGGTAAAAAACGGTTTTTTCATTAAAAAAATAAATCAAATAATTAGGAAACATACCCATAAGGCATCTTCATGATTAAGAAAATATTCTCAATCAATGATTTGTTAAGGCAAATCATTGTATAAATTAACATATTATGATATTAGATTAATTTAATAATTTTTTATTATAATTAATAAATTGTATTTATATAATAATTTTTTTAATTAGAATTAATACATATTTAAATAAAAATACAACAATCCCCCACATAATTCGAATACAATAAAGTATTGTTTGAGACTTAGGCAAAGGGTTAAGGTTCCATGGTGCTGATGTCTTTTGGATTAAAATCAACAATTAGGACAATTAAGACGAGGTCTACAGAATTTTGGTGTAATGAATTATTTGAACCAAAACTCTTTTATGTAAACCAACTATATATGACATTCGAACTTTAACCCTAAACTATAGAGAAGTTCTTAGTTTAGAGCATTTTGGCCTTGCGCACTACCTGGATTCTCATGAGTGCTCTAGAAAACTTAGCCCAAGTTTTCATGGGAAGCAACCTCACTTTCACTCTTATAGGCAAGTTTATCAAGTGTGCACTGCAACTGAAAAACACCACCTATAAAGAATATAGACTCATTAAGAGTTATATTACTCATCCTCATATTCGGTAAAATTAGCACTGTCATAACCATAGGGATAGAGCACAAGTGACTAGTTCTTATCAATTAAACTTATTCCCTGGGATCTCTAGTCACATAGGTTAGGTTACCATCACTAGTTGTCTATTTGGTACGCTAAACTTCATCCCTTTCGATGACTTAATAAGTTGATCATCTCTGACACATTAAATTCCATTAATCACTAGCTGCCTTACCACATCGTTTTTAAACAAATGTATCTACTTTTATCATCAGCTCGAGCTATAGCAGTTGTGATAATGTATAGAAATTATTATTTTTTTCAATACATGTATATATATATATATATATATATATATATATATTGAAGTTATTAAGATCTTTATCCGTCCTTTTGTAGGGAGATAAATAAAACTCCACCTATAAATGAAATAAATTTATTGGGGGATTTCGCTTCATCTGAATCAGATACTCAATAACATCGTTGTATTTTTTCAAAACAACGGGATAACGTAGAAATGTAGACTCATATTAGTATTTCTACAAGCTCAATTTCCTTCTTCCAGTTTTGTATATACTTATTGAGTTTACTTATAGCAACAAAACACAATTAGCAACAATATATTTATTTATCTTTTCATTCTTTTATTAATCCGATAAGTTTACATTAGCTAGATACCGCCACTATTTAAAATATCAAATTTTAATTAAAGGTCTTAACTGGTGATCCGAGCTATTTCCCTCTTGATAATGAAGCTTATCTTCCATTGTCTCACTGGCCAATCTTAACCAATTTTCTTTTGAGGTCATATCTAGTATTCAGAAGGAGATGATTTACTCTCATTTATGAAATTTTGTTCTACACATGATAAAAAGATGATCTCATCTATAAAATTCTATACTATGTATAATAGACAAATGTGCTCATATATAAAATTTTATTTCATGCATAATAAATAGTAGCTTCCCCCGCAACTTTAAGGATACCCTGAACTTATTTATCATTTATTGGGGAGTTTGTCACTTTTTTTTGCATTTTATTTTGTTCAGGTAAATAATAAGGTGTCGACTTTTAGATGTAAGCTTAATAAGCTATAGTTTTATAGATGAACAATCAAAAATAATAATTCTATTCAATACAATGACATTTCAAAGTAATAACCATTTCAAATAGAATTTATAAAATCTCATGTTCATTAGGATGAGTTTATCAAACTCAATCATAACTTCATTTATTTTATAATGAGCAATAACTTCACACCAGGTTTCCCATGAAATCATATGTGATAGAAAGGTCTTTCCTATATGACCTATCTTTTGTCAATCACCCATGAGGTTTGAGAGTTTATTTTTTATTTATTTTTATGTAAGTCTACTCTCCTTCCCCTGCTTGTTTGTAGGAGGACAAGAATATTTTTATTCATATAGATTTGATTCGTACCTCATATATTAACCATTTTATTCTTCGCATTGTAAAATAAAATCTTCATTGTAACAAAACTGTAAACACTTTTGGCCTAATAAACATTCTATTTTGGCATACTTATCTTTCATTTTTTTTAACATTTATTTTCAATTTTGTTGGTATTAGAGAGCTTCTCTATAACCATTTTTTTTAAAACCTTTTTATCATGAAAGCCCTTACAAATCTTTTAACATTGAATTGTAGACAATACATGGATATAACATATTTTTTATAGGTTTTTTTTTTCATATAATGAAACCCCCACATTTCATAGAACTATTTAATTTTCTAGACTTTTTGCATTTTCAATTCTCAAATCAAGTTAATTTATTTAATCACAAGAAGACATAATTTCATGAGATATATTTCTACTCCAAACAATAACTGAATTTCTAAAGCTTGAAAACTTAATATACATGATTTAAACAATTATTCCCCCTTTTTTAAGATAATAAAAATTCATAGATGAGAATAACTAATCAAAATAAAAGGATTATAACATTTACAAATTATGCATCTCTACAAACTCTCATTCAAAAACCTTTTTTATCTATCTAGCCAGGTTATGAATTGACATCACTGTTAATTCAATGTATTTGAATCAAGTGAGAAATTTCAACAGTTGCAACACATAGAAAATCTAAAATTTCTATTTCATTGAGGTTTTATTAAATATTGGTTTCAAAGCTTTGAACACAATTTTTTTTATCACAATTCATAAAACAACTTTTATGTGCTAAGATATGTAAATCACGATAATGCAGTTTTATTTTTGAAACTAAATAACCAATTTATCATTTTGCTAAATTTACTCATCTTATAATATAAAGATCAACTAAACCAACATTTAACTTAATCACTATCTTTAAAAAATTTAGCAAAATCTCAAATGTCTTATCTATACCTTTTTATGCATTATTTTCGAGTAATATTAATGTTAATCATAATCACCTTCTTATAAGACATAAAATTAAATTATGAATAATATTATAAATATCATCATAATACTATTTTTTTTCATTCTTCATCCAAATAAAATGATTATCTACTTTAAACCATCATAATTTTTTTCATAAGAGAACTCCATTTAAAACCCAACAATTGTCTTATTTTAAATTTTATCCATTCACACAATTTTAAACCAACAACATATAAATAAGACCAGGTTTTTACTAGAATAATAGTTATAGACAGACCAACTATTTACACACATAAATAAAGTAAAACTCAAGTTTTTTTTTTTAAATTAGCAACACATTGAAATGCAAAGCTATTTTCTTTTTATTGAAATTGAAATTTTCAATCCATTTGTCCATACTCACTGAGTCCATTATCAAAAATTTTAAATAAATATCATCATTTCAATACCATGAGAAAATCAATTAAGATAAATTTCATCTTAGTTTGGTTATTCGTGAGGATAAATTCTTCTAGAAATTTAATCCCCAAATCTAATTAACAAGGTTAATTTTGTTATTTTTTTGGCACCTAATAAACTCATGTATTCCTTAAGTTGCATATTTCAGCAAGTGAAACCATGGATTTTATACAAACACAATTTTTTTTACAAATTGATACATAGGATTTTAGCCATATATATAATAAATTATTGTCACTTATATCTCAATTCCAAAAAATATTACCAAGATTCTTCGTAAGAGCATAAATCTCTTCTTTCTCAAATATATAATTTGAATAATAGAGGTTTAGGTCAATGAACCAAAACAATTGGGTTTAATGTATTTTCTTTGATATCCTAAAAAATTCATTCTAGATTTGTAAAGACTAATAACTTCATTAATAAGTTTTTTTTTTTTTATTGAAGATATCAATCAATATTAAACCATTTTTTAAATAATTTAATAACCTCAAAACCATTTTAAAAAATGTATATATAACCTACAAGCATAACCCTTAGTTCAAGAATATGAGTATCAATCTTGAACTCATATCAAGTAATCTTAAGCTAAAAAATTCATTGTTAGCTATCATTTTTGTTCTCATGAACAGAGTCGACATATTCAATCTCAAGATTTATAATGTATTATTAACTAATAATTTAGGTTCAATAATACAATTATGTTTACAATCATGGGTAACAATCCGACTTAAAAAGTAATTATCAACTCAACCAATTTTTTTAAATTATCTTCCAAAGATTATGTATTCTTATATTAGACAAAATCAGGTTTAAGATTGTTAGAAGAAATATTTGATAATTTTATTTTATTTTAATTATTAATCTTAAACAAAGAAAAAATATTTTCATGTAATGGAATAATAATTCAAACATACAAAACCACATTTTACAAGAGATAGAGTACAACAAAATTATATGAAATTACTCACAGATTTTTTGGAATAAAACAGAACAATAGTACCAATAAAGTATTGACCGAGGCGTGTCTAAGACATTGTCTTTAAACCTAATTTTACATTCCTTTTTGGATCTCTTCCTTAATGCAACAGGGTTATAAACGGTCAAGCTCCATGATTTAATGGTCTCAAGTGATGTCCCTGCTATTTCTCATACAATAGTAGAGGCCTAGAGAACTCTCTGCAGTGCTTTATCTCAAACAAACTTTAATTATAATATATATGTAATAATATGTTCTCACTTATATGTAATACACATTCTCTTGGGTATTTATAGAGTTGACCCATATAATTGTTTGATCTTATTTATGGCCCATTATTTATCTCCCAACATTTATAAACAGCTAACTCATTTATTTACCTCTAACGGTCAAATAACAGCTAGAGAATTTATGTTTTTAACAGCCAAAAAATGGCTAGACAATTAACTCATTTTTTTAATGGTAAAAAACGGTTTTTTTATCAAACAAATAAATCAAATAATTAGGAGACATGCCCATAAAGCATGTTCTTGATTGAGAAAATATTCTCAATTAATGATTTGTTAATGCAAATCATTATACAAATTAACACATTATAATATAGATTAATTTAATATTTTTTATATTATGATTAATAAATTGTATTGATATCATTATTATTATTTTATTGAATTAGAATTAATATATATTTAAATAAAAATACAACAAGCCTTAGGTAGTTCAACCAAATCCCATGCTTAATTTAAAGAATCCATCCCATCATCCATTACAAGTTCCTACTTATTTTTTTATTTCAACTTGCATAGCTTTTTCATAATGCTCTAGTTTACTATTGTCATTCAATAATAAATAATTTAAATAGTATAAATACCAAGTTATGGTATTTTATTGTTAGATTTAGTTGATTTCCTTAATGAATGAGGGGGATCTTGGGTAGGGAAAACTCGAGTAGGAGAAACTTGAGTTTCTATTTGAATGTTTTCATTAATGAGTTTTAATACACCCCTATGCGATATTTCGTCAAAGTTCATATATCTACCATCATTGGGATTTTTTGAATTTTCCTTTTCTTCTAACCTTTTCTTATACATAACATTTTCATTAAATATGATATCCTTGCTCCTAATAAATTTTCAATTTTCTAGGTTCTAAAATTGGTAGCCAAACTCATCAATGCTATATCCAATAAATATGCATTTTCTAGATTTATGATCTAATTTACTCCTCTCATTAGAATCAATGTGAACATAAGAAATACAACTAAATATTCTTAAGAGTGATTGGTCTACCTCTTTTCTAGTACATGCTTCTTCTAGTGGTCCAAAATCTAATGCAAGTAATGTCCTCTGTTGATCATGTAGCAATGTTTACTGCATCTATCCAAAAATAATTTAGACAACGCAGTAGTAATCCTCATGCTTCTAGCACACTCTATAATAATTATGTTTATGCACTAGTAACACCATTTTGTTATGGTTTGTTAGAAATCTTTTTTTCTAACTTCTTATCCCATTAAGTGTGCACCAATTTTTAAACTCATCACTAGAGTACTCTCCACCATTGTCTGACTTGAGACACTTCAATTTCAGACCTGTTTTATTCTCAATCAAAGCTTCCTTGTTTCAAAAAGTAAACCCAAATCTTTCTAGTACTATCATCAATAAAAGTAAAAAAAATAAAAAATAATGAGAACCATTAAGAGAAGGTACCAAGAATGATCCCCACACATTAATATGAACCAACTCCAATTTTTTGAACTTTAAGGCCTTTTTAACTTTTGAGAAACTCACATTTTTATATTTTTCAAAGATGTAGTCTTAACAAAAGTCTAAATTAATATGTTTTAATCTAGGTAATTTTTCCTTTGAATACATTACCTTCATCTCCTTTTTGCTCATATGTCCAAGTTTGTCGTGCCATGTGTTTGCATCTACACTTGTAGAAGCGACTGCAATTGAGCTATCAATACCAAATGTAACATAAAATTTACATTCCTTCTTACCACAAGCTATCACCATAGCCCCTTTTATCATATTTCATGAATCACCTAAGAATGTGGTGATCATTCTTGAATTTGCAAACTGTCCAACAAAAATCAAATTCCTTTTTCAATTGTGGAACATGTCTGACATTTTTCAACCGTAGAGACATCTCATTCAAAATGTTGATTTTCACATCACCCTTTCCAATAATGTTACAATGCTCGATATCTCCATGGTAGACCTTTTCAAAATTACCATGTACATAGTTATATTAAATATTCCTATGGCATGTAGCATGGAATGATGGACCAGAATCTATAACCCATGAATCATTATGTAAAGCAAGAGACAAAATCAAAGTATCAAAATCATTATTGTTAAAGATGTTTACCAAATTTTTACTTCCCTGATTGTAGTTCTTAGCAGATTTTTTTTTTTTTTTGTAGCTTTGCAATCTCCATTGAGATGCCTCTTTTTACCACAATTCTAGCAACCATCTATTTCCCTTAAAAAGGTCTTGATTTGCTCTTCCTCGATTTAGAACACCCAGAATTTCGATTTCCTCTCTTGGATGTTCTGTCTCTCTTTTCTGCACTCAAAGAATTCTTTGTTTGAAGTATTCCTACGTACTTATTTACTTAGAAGAACACCCACAACATCATCATACTTTAATGTACGAAAACCAGAGGAGTTGCTCACAGCCATCACAAGACTAACCAAATTATTTAGCAATCCATATAAAATCAATAAAGTTATGATTTCATCTTCAAAACTAATCACAACCAATTCCAACTAACTCGTGACTATGTTAAACTCGTTCAGATGCTAAGCCACGCTACCATCGTTAGCCATCTTCATGTTAAGTAGTCATTTCATATAAAAAAAAAAAACATTATTTAAAGTAGAGGGTTTTAGGGGTATCTTTGACAAAATGACCATTAGATATGTTGTCTCTTTCTCTGTAGAGATATTAAATGTCATAGATGAAGCAAGAGATAATCTAATTGTGTCTAGGGCTTTCTTGTTAAGAAGCTCCCACTTGTCACCTATCATCTTCTCAGAATTCCTTAATTTTCCAACTAGAGGAAGATAAATATCCTTTTGGAAAAGAGTATCTTCGATTTTTGCATCATCTAGAATCCAAAGTTTGAACCATTAAACTTTTTGATTCTCACCTTCCTTCTTTTGTCATTGCTCCCACTCGAACCTAGACACTCTAATACTAGTTGTAAATGAAAGGTGTAAATAAAGAAAAAGAAGAAAAAAAAAGATACAATCACACACAAGACATAGCGATTTACATGGTTTGGCAAGATTGCCTACGTCCATGGATTCACACTAATTCCACTATATTCAAAAGAAAATATGAGTAAATTGTTCTGCAAAAGCTGCCTCTAATTCTCTCAAAAACTCATTTGAAACTAGGGTTTTATCCCTTTTATACAAGCAACATAGAAGTAAAATCTCAAAAATACCCCTTGCATTTCGAGGCCACACAAATAATACTCTTAACTGCTGATCAGGCTCCCTCAATAGTCCACACATTCATAAGACCAGCCATGCTCTTTGGAGGAGAATGTTGGGTAGCTAAGAAACAATGGAATGAGTAACTAAGATAAGAATGTTGAGATGGATAAGTGGCAATGGTAGAAACATATATGAATGCATTTGCGAGCTTAATGGCAATGCAAATAGGTGTTAAAATGAGGATAAATTGACTGAGATGGTTTTGTCATATGCAGCAAAGACCTATGATTGTATTAGTGTTAGGAAGTGAAATGGACTTCGAGAGGACAAGAGAAAAACCAAAATCAACATGGGTTGAAAAAATGACAAAAGATATGGGTGTTTATGAATTGATAGCAGATCATGTAATAGCAATCATGTAACCGACCCCAAATAGTTGGGATAAGACTTTGTCAGGTTGAGTTGACTTGAATTTGGTTTAAAACAGTCCAAACCTAACTCTGCTCCCAACCATGCCTTAGACCCGTTTCCTGATTCATTCGGGTCAGGCAGAAATTTCAACCAATTCAAATCCAGCCCAGTTCACACCCTGAGACAATAAACTATGGAGAATGATTGTCTTAATTTGAAGAAAAAACCTCTATAGGCCTGTGACATATTGACATATGTTTTTGAATTTGGTGCCTTTTTTTGAGCACCTACTTTTTCAACTGAGCATTTTTTTGACGTTTTTAACCCCAACACACCACGTGTTGACTTATAGTTATCACATACTCAAAGACTTACTGACACCTTTTCACCACAGAACATTTGTCCCCTTTATTGAAACAAAAGTTCTGTCCAGGATTGCGTATGTCCTACCGTATCCTCTCACCACATTTGCAGATTTGCTCCGTATTTAAAAAGACCAAATTCTAAAAACCATCACGTATGAGAGGAAACAGTATAAAATACTGGATAGAACATTTGGGAAACGTGTTAAAAAGAGTGGAAGAGGCGAAGTCTGACTTCCTTTGCTGATCAATGACGTGCAGAGAAGAGAGGCTATTATTAGAAGAAGACAAACGAATGGTTGTTGTTGGTTTTGGTTGTGCACAGCAGGCCGGTGGACGAGGGTCACCGTCCCCACCCTAAATCCGATCACATGGGGAAATCAGCACAACCATTCACCGTCCCCACCCTACAACAGATCCTTTTTTTATTTTTATTTTTTAAAGAAAGGAATGGAGGATTGAGTCAGAAAAGTGTGCTAGGGAGTCCCCGAATCTCTCACACTTGTGGTCCTTTTTTTATTATGTCTCCGAGAGATTTGATCTCTTTTTTTCTGGTTAACATTGTTATGCACCGCCTTCTCCCTGATCTTCTCTATAAAACCACAATCAAAGAATAAACATTCGTAGAGAAAATATCTGAAGAGTTGTCACTGTCCATAGTAGGATGTCGATCTCGTCAGTCTCATTCAATAGAGTGGTTTTTTTTTTTTTTTCCTTACTTGTGCTTTCTTTTGTGTTCTTCATTACAATTTTGCATGCAGATTTGTTGTTATAAGCTCTCTGATTTGCTGAATGCAGATTTCTTCTTCGCAATTTTATAACAAAACAAAAGAAGGCAGCTTTTTCTGATGCGGCTTTTTATTTTTATTTTTTATGTTAATGCTGAATTAGAATTAATCAATGGAATCTGATTGGATTTTTTTTCTTGCAAATAAGGGTCCCATGTGTTGTGTTTCGCAGCAAACATTCCAGTACAAATAACAAGAAAAATAAATAAAATAAAATCAAAGTACAGAAAAATAAGAGATACCAAGATTTATGTGGTTCAACTTGAAGCC
>JAOXJP010292942.1:0-18708 GCA_025762735.1 Platanus orientalis | reverse complement strand
GGACGCGATCTCTAACAGGTTCGAGTAAGATCTCAACCCCATTTCTTTAGTTCTTATAAAACCCTAACCAATCACAAAGAAGAACGACCACAGTAAATCGAAACCCTTAGCTGATTCTCTATTATTATTATTATTATTATTATTATTATTATTATTATTATTTGCGTATATGATGCTTAAGATTTCTTTTTTTAGTTTAGTTCTTTTATTTCCCTTTCTTAATTTGGGTAGTAGAGCTAGGATTTGTGAATATTTATGATTTTAAATTTAGGGAAACAGCTTGGATTAGTGATGAAGGTTTACTGTGATCTTAAAATTGTTTGTTATAGTACTTATTTGTCATTTTTAGTGATTTTGGGCTTGTAGGTTATAATCATTTTTTTCCCAAATTTTGATTTTTAATTTTCTATGGTTTGGTGTTTTTTAAAGAAATATTTGAAGAATTTATTGGTTCTACTTTTTATTCCTTCTGTGGCTATTATCTCATTTTTTGGTTCTATGGAGATATAAGTTGCTCTGTTTGAGAAGAAAGGTGGGTTCAACTTGAAAAGGGGATTTCTTAGGCCATTGCTCAAAGGAAACCTACTTTATTTAGGGCTTCTTGTCTGAAAGTGTTTTCTCATTTCTTTGCCTTGTTTGATAGGGGTTTCCATGTTTGAAATGTTTTTGTTCTTTTTATGGCTTGTTTTTTAAACTTGAAAACAATTATTACATTACATTTGTTTGCATGTTTGGAAGTTGGCCTCCTTCCCTTTGCTTTCATTGCTGTTGTGTAGAGGACATGCATGATTTTGTTTTACGTTTTTTCTATTGATTCTTTTTGAAATTGGATGTTCAATGCTCCTATTGGTGAGAATGAAAAGGGGGTCGGAGTTGGGATGGTGGGATCTTCAGAAGCGATAATGTAGGCTCATTTGGCATTCAAGAGGAAATGGTAGAACAAGAGCAAGGTCGAGGGAAAATCTTATGACAAGTAGCTGCTTGGTTTCTCCTAATTAAGGAGTACAACTAGTACTTGATCGTAGTCTCGAATATGTTGCCATCTACTTTTTCTCAGGTATTCGATTCATGTTTAGGAAAATTTAATTTAACAAAAATAAAAAAGTTATGTTTTTTTTTTATTATTGTTCTGTTTACTATCCTTTTAATCTTGGTTGTGAGAATAGGCCCAACTTGGGGTCAGGATTTGTCACATAATGTTTTCAAATTTTTGTATTTGAAGTTGGTATTTCTGGATTGTTCACAATGACCACCTAGGATAGATTAATTTTTGTCTAAACTTTCAGTCTATCTTCTTTTCAAATGGGTGTGTCAAGGGTTGTCACTTGTCATCAAGATTTATTGTTGGTACTTGCACAAAAGCTATTCATAAGGGTGATTGTTCTTTCTAAGAGGGATCATTAAAGATAGAAGTTACACCTACCCAAGCACCTCAAGATATCCATTTAGATGGTTATTTATTGAATGAATTATTAAGTCAAGCTCCTAGGCCTTTAAACATAATAGAGTGGGTGTGGAATGACTCGTGAAACTACTGATACATAGACACCTCCATATTGTAAAACTCCACCCATAGAATGCAGATGAAGATATTATAAGCTTTTAGTGATTATAACCAACTAGATATCAAACTAGTTGTGAGATAGTGTAGAAAATCTTGATTAGATGAGTTGGGGAGATTTGGTTTGTTGTTTCTTTTATTACTTCAAGAATTCTCCTATGAGGGATGGGAAGTGGGATAACTTATCAAAATGAGATTGGTGAAATGGTTTCTGAAATGCTCTCTATACAATAAACTTGCTTAACTTGTAAGGGATATATATGAACATTGATGGATGGAAAGGGTCCCAATGAGCATGTTTCTCTTTATTCCTTATAGAGGTTCAACACAAAGGCTATAGTGTTAGACCATCCCATTAAGTGAGTGTGATGTCCTTGTGCCTAGAGCATGTGCCAACAACACAATTTGTCTTTTGTGCTGAAATTGAGTTCTCTTTGCAAAGGGCTTAGGAATTGTTAAGCACATCAAAATGAATAGCTAGTGAAGAACCACAGTAAACACATGGCAGAGGATTCAAGGAATGTATCAACAAGAAGGTGCATTTATCCATCTGTCCTTGAATTGCACTTCTTCATCTTCTGAAATTCTAGAGCATTGTAGCCATCAGTCTTTGCAACTGCCACAATCTCATCGACCACTATGGGCACCATTAGCTTGTCTAGCCCAAGCTCAGTTAGCCTGGCCACGAAGAGTCTATCCTTTATCTTGGGGCATTAAAAGATTAGGTCACTTTTTTTTGTATTCTTTCTTGGTCAGTTCTTCAGTTTATGTACTGCCATTATCTCTATTTTGTTTCTTGCTTTGAAGCTCATTTCATTTTGTTCAACAGTGACACAAAGGTCCCAAACTACTGAACTAACCCTTCTATTTCTTTTCTTCTTCTTTTTTTCTCATTGCATATTTAGGTAGGGAATTTGAGTGCTCCAATTGAAGAATGGACTATTCAAGGAACTGCACTGACTTCATTAATGGATGTGGAGAGGAGAAATAGTATATTATCCCTTTCCTTTGTCATCATCTATGTGAGATTAGCTATTTTTGTCCAATTTTTATGTTATTCAACATGCAATTTCTCCCTCTTTATAATGACTTAAATTTTTACTCTTTAAATCTAGAATGTTTAGTCGTGGTCCCATGTGTCTAACATGTAGGGTTTTGAATACTAAAGACTTTATTAAAGGGTTTTCAAATACCAAATTTCTAGGTGAAAGTATAGTAGGGAATCTTTACAATGAAAATACACCTCAAAAAATGTTCTTATTGTATTTCTAATTTTTATTATTTTTACATGCAATGAACCATCTTAGTTAATTTACGAGGTAAATTTATTTATCAGATAAGTTCAAGCCTATGATAAAGAAGGCAATGGTGGAGATTGAAGGTAACAATCATCTGTCCATTGAATAGCTTCACCCAACTCTAATATCCTTTATGAAAATCATCATATATCTATATCTATATACATATATGGTTACTACAGTTAAGTTGGTTGATTATCTTGTTGTATCTATGTACTGCAACTTCTGAAAAGTACCCAAGTTCTTTTTAAATTATTTGCCTTTAAGCTAGTGTTGAAGAACTTTCATTGATATGTTTCTTTGTTTTTTGACCTTGTTGTTTGATTATAGGTCCTAGGTAAGTATGGCATCATTTGCATAGATCTTGTATGAGATATTTACTGTGGGGCCCCACTTTAAGGAAGCCAACAATTTCTTGCCCCACTCCATTGGGTGGCCTGAAAAAGAAAAGGTACATATATGGAGAAGAAGTCATGTATGTGCTAATTGGCAGGTACCTGTATGCATGAGCTTATTATGGACTTGGTAATTTAAAGAGCTTTAGGGTAATAAGGTGATAACAAAATGTCTATCATTTATGTGTGGTTAATTGTTGAAGACTTGAAGTTTATCTTGATTATTTGCCTTGATAAGTGTCAATTTTGTGTTCCTTGCAGATTAGAACCCAACCGATTGTTGCTGAACATATGCTTTATGATCTCGAGTATGCAAAGATGCCATCTTCAGGGGAACCAATCCCTGTTCTTGTAGACATAGCTGGGTATGTAGCTTATTAGTGTATTTTTATATATTTGTCTAGTTCTTTAACCGAGTACTTTGTTAGTTCTCAGATTTAATGTTTACAATGAACAAGCATAAAATTCTTGTATTGGTCGCCAACCAAATTGAACTTTTCATTCTAACCCCTGGTGAAAAAGGCTTGTTAGTGTTTCAAGAGTGCTAACTTGAAATTTGGATTAGCTTCGGCTTGAAGTTCATAGTGTTTAGGGATGCTCTGTGTACTCAGTGCCATTTCTCCCTTTTTAAGTATTACCTGTTACCACATTTTCTTTGACTATCCAAGAGGCTCTTGATCAGATTGTTAAGATTATTCAACCAACTTGATAGTTCCAATCTAAGAGGTGGCATAACATTTGGACATTTTAGACACTTTAAGCTTCATCACATGGATTCTAAAACAAACAAACTAATATTGGAATGGAGAAATAGTCTAAAGCTTTAAAATTACCCAAATGTATTTTTCATTTTTATCAGTTCATTCGACACTCATTCTTGCATGGAGTCTTGGACCTTAGCCTACAAAAACAAAATTGAAGACGACCAAAAAAAAAATGGAAAGAAAGATAACACACACACACACATGGTTATTTTACTTTTGACAACTCATAAACTCCTCCTAAAGTAGCTTATACTTAGAGAGGTGTTGTATAGGAGCATGGAATCCCCCAAAAACAATGAAACTACAACCTCTACAACCAATACAAGTAACACTCTGTTTCCTTAACCCCCAGTTTGTTATTACAAAAAATAATGATTGTTTGTCTTTGTGTGTTGCTTTCTCTGTAGTTGGATCTCTCATTAATTTTGAATGTGTAAGTAGGATATGAGAGGGCATATTCTAATATTCAAAATTTGTTTTTGTTTTTGTTTTTTTATTTATTTGTTTTTTTTCTATTCAAACATACTTTAAATAGCGTTTTTAAAACACTGCCTATGGTTTTCTTTTTCTATTTAGACATGCTTTAGGCAACGTTTTGCAGCGTTTTAAAAACACTACCTAAAGTTTTCGACTTTTCACAACACACCTCGAAATAGCGTTTAAAAAACGCTGCCAAAGGCCATTTTTGTTGTAGTGATCCCAAATATGAGAGGGTTTAAAATTAGTACAAAAAGCCAAAACTATGCCCAATAAAAAAAAATTAAGGATGTCATAAATCAAGATAAAGAATGAGACAATAATATACTTAAAAACGTAATCACCAAAGAAGAATTAAATGAAATAAAAAAGATCTATCTATGTACAAATATCCACGAAGACAAGCTAATATGAAATTATGAGAAGAAAGGAATATATATAGTTAAATCTAGATACTACCTAATTACAACCCTAAAAGAAAATGATTTTAATAATAATAATAATAGTATAACTAACTCAAATAATACAATAAATAATAATGACAATGAACAAATAATTGCCAATAGTAATGATGACATAAATAGTAGTAACACCACAAGTAGTAATTTTAATATTAGTAGTATTGAAGAAAATATTAATAACTCGGCTAGTATATCTACTAGGAAAGTTTTGAGGGATACTAAGGATAATGGGATAAACCATAATAATACTAATGAAAATGTTGAAAGAAACATATTAAATAATACAGATAATGTAAATATTAATATTATGAACAATCACTTTCCATGGAATAAGTTATGGCACTTAAATATCCTAAAAAAAAAATTAAAACATTTTATATGAAAAGCATGTCATGAAGGAGTACATATGAAAATGAATAGTTAAAAGAGGTGTAAACGTAAATCTTATATGTCAACTTTGTCAAAATGAAAATGAAACCATAATGCATGGTTTGGTATCTTGTCAAATTTTGGATAAAGTTTGGTTTGGATCTCCTCTAGTTTTAAGAATCTTTGACTATAATAATTCAAATTATAGATTATATGATTGGATGAAAAGATGGTTATTATTACCAAGTATAAAAAATAAAGATAAAATATGGATGTGAATGTGTGTATATTATATGTTAGAATTTATGGAAAAATAGGAATACAATTATTTATGATGGTACAAAATTCAATATGAGATTAATTTTAGATAATGCATATAGATTAAGGAAGAAAATAAGAGTCACATCACCTCATCAAAAAGGAGAAGAGTACAGCAACAAAAGAAGCACAAGAAGCCTCCACAAGATGATCTTCTAAAACTAAATTTCAACATGCAACCAAAAAATTGGAGTGGGGATAATAATAATGAGGGATGCAAAAAAAAAATTATATCAAGGACAGGGAAAAAGATGATATGCTCACCTCTACTAGGTAAAGGGCGGGCTGTCCTACATGAACTATAAACAACATTGGCATTGGAGATAAAGAAGCTAATTGTGGAAGGAGACTCTATGAAAGTGATTACTTCACTAAAAGGAACCGTAGAGGACTGTTCCAATGAAATTGGATTTTTCTTTTGTATAGAGGATTGCAAAAACATCTGTTTATAGTTTGATTTTATTGAGTGTATCTATGTTAATAGAAATTTAAATAAAGTGGCTCATGCTTTAGCAAAGCATAGAATTAGCTGCCAATATCCCATAGATTGAACAGGTAGCTTGCTACCGTGGTTAAATGGCATTGTATATGAAGACTCTAATACTAGTATACACTACATGAATAATCAATGACCTATCTTTTTCTACAAACAAGAAAAGAAATAGTCAAACATAAGCCCAAAACAATGAAGAGAACAACATATATAAGCACAAGAATTAAGCACTCAAAATGTTAACGAGTTCGAATCATCTCCATTTGAAATGGAGAGAATTCTTTCATGTTTCAATTAGCATGCAATACAACGCTTGACAAAAAATAATTAGGTAAATACATATGGATGAAGGATGTCCTACCAAAGAAAAAAATAATTAGTTTGTGAATAGTGAATTATAGATGAACCTGTCCATGATGTGTCTGATGGAACCAAATGTCAAATTTGACAAACACATACAAAGAAGAATAAAAAAAAAATCAATTCAAACACAAGGAGAAGAGAGAAAGAAGAGTAAGAAGTTTACTCATGTACGAAATAGTCAAAGAATGAATGAGAGTAACATGTATATAAGCTTCTTATGCTGCAAATGTGATTCCAAGTCTTCGAGAAAATGCCTTCGCTACTTCCAGAATGTTGGACTAAAATTAAGGAAATGATTAATCGGTAAAGAAAATGGTTGAGGTGGGTAATCAACAAAACCGGTAAAAACTGATGAAAACCAGCCAGTTTTTTATCAATGCGATTCTAATAAAACCAATTGGTTTTTATTTTTTAACAAATTAAGAAGAAGAAAATTAGAAATATGTCTTTCCAAATTCAAATCCCACTTTCCATAAATTATTTTATTTATTGGTATTTTATTACATTTTTTGTATGTCTAAAAATTAGAAATCCTATCATAAACCTTCTTTTGCATTATGAAATGTTTTATTTTTGTATTTAATTATATTTTACTTATGTTTAAAGTGAACCGCGATTAGATCATGTAAACCGGCAGTCTAACCCAGTTGGGCTTGGACCATCCACTTTCTTGGTTCGATAGCCAGTCCGGTTCTCAAGACTAATGTCTAACCACATAAACATCCTTTCCTAAAGCCTTTGATAACACTTGATCAAAATCCTCTCTATAGTAAGTTAAAATACACTAACATTCAACAACTATCTACAGTACTGCACACCTACAAAGATTTAAGACTCCCACCCAAATTTGGTTGGAGTTATCTAAACTTGAACCTTTTGATAAAAATTATTTTGAAAAGGGGCAATAGAAACCCTTGTTTATATTTGAGACAATTAATGTTGTCTTTGTATTTGGAGACCCACTAAACTAGAAAATCGGTTAGAACAGGCCTAATATATTTCCGGTAATGACTGGGACAAAGGAAAATGATGGTGGATTATATCCACTCCTTTTATCTAATTAACGCTCCTCTCCGCACCCTGTCAGGGGGCGGGCACATCATGACAAGTGATATGCACCCCCCCCCAAAAAAAAAGTGAAAATCACTTGTCAGTGCTGATGTGCCCACCCCCTGACAGGGTGTGGAGAGGACCGTTGATACAAGAAGTGGATACAATCCACCCTCCTTTCAATAGACTTCGTAAAAATTATATTCTGAATGTCATTACAAATATCTGGAATAAAATAGCATTTTAGTTTGCGAGTGAAGACATAATTGTGAACCGATTGCTTGATTTTAAAAGTATACATGGGAATCCCATTATAGGTTAAGTACACGAGTACCAACTTATCATGTAAGTTTCTTTATCCGTATGAACAGTCAAAAGAATCTTCAAAAAACATAAAAGTAAATAAGGCATAAATCAGATGTTATGTTCTTTTACACAAAAGTACAACCGACCAGCTTGGCTTCCGTGAGCACAGAATTCATGCACAATGCATGGCAGGGGCTGAGAGCACTCATATCAGCATTGAAAAGTAACTTGCACTTTTTGGGGCCCGTGTTTATCACTTTTCAATATTGATGTGAGTGTTCACAGGTCTTTAAATATGGATTGTACACAGATTTTGTGTGTACAGAATCCGGAATGTTAACGAACGTTCTCTCTAGGTGGAGAAAACCATAGAACAGTAACTAAAGAAGAGTTTAGTGCTTGGCTTCTTTTATGCGTATTACTATATAATATAAGAGTTGGCTTATTCATTCGAAAACTACAGGAAAAAGACAATCAAGAAGTAATCACGGTGATCCTTTGGTTGTTGCTTAATGACAACTAAACAATCATACTAAAATGAAAATTTGCTAAAAAATGAATGCAAGCTATTACATTCCACCCCCTTGAGATGGAACCTTGGTCCTGAGGTTCGTTTATGGAAACTAATCTCTTGGGGAGTACCACTTTTCCCAAGTAGCATCTTCTAGTTCCATGTTCAACCACTATACCAAAACCTCTGTAACAGCTCGATTGTGTCGCTTTACACATTGACGATCTAAATGGCAATGGGCTCTTCTTTGATTACTCCATCTTCAATAAAAACTAATAATTCCCCATGGGGGTGACAAGAGAACCAAACTTCGTTTTCAAATTGAAAACATGAAAGAGGGGGTGGCTTCATGCACCCTCCAACTAATTCAGCCAATATGTGACTTACTTACGTAGAATCTCCTTTTAAAAAAGACCCCATAACAATTAGGAATAAACTATAATTGTCGATAGAAATCAAGAAAATCAGAAGAAAGATGAAATCAAGAACAAAATGAGAGATGATGAAATAAAAAGAAAAAGCAGAAAATAAAAATAAAATAAAGGGAGGAGTTTTGACCGTACGGTTAAAAGAAAATAGAGAAGAAAGAGAAAATAAGAGGAATAAAAAAGAGAAAAGATTAGAAGAAGATAACTCACATTGTTTACGTGAGGGATTTTGGAGTAGGGAACCAAGCTCTACGAGCTCCTTTATAAAACCCAATCTTTATTCTTCAAAAATTGATCGTACAATGAGACTTTAAAGCCTATTTAAAATTAAAAATAAAAAAAACAAATTAGATTCCATTGGACCAAAATACTCCATCCCTTGTATGGTCGGCTTAAAAAACCTTAAAAAATTCTAAAAATCTAAAAATAGTTATAAACTTCTTCTAAACTAATTTCAACTCTCTACCAACTTTTTAATTTGGCTATAGTGATCTTATTACATAAAAAAATTATCAAACCACCCTTCAAAACAAAAAATTATTAAAAGAAACTTGTAGACAACACTTATATCTTCCTCTTTAGATCTTTGCTCTTAGTCTTTGGGTTTCCACAATGGTTTGAAATTCTTAAGCAATGCTACTGTCACTACATCAACTCTCCCCCTTTAAAAAGAACTTAACTCCATTGACTTCGGGTGAGGTCCAAGCATACCATCTCCTTATGAAACCCTATGGAGTATATAGGAATCCACAGTCTTCTTTAGCTTAAGGTCAATGACATCTGAACATGGCACCATAGTGATCTTCATCTTCCCTTGATGAAAAGAATATGTGTTCTTAAAGACGTAATGTTGGACCTTCTTGTCATATAACCATGACCTTCCAAGTAATATATGACATATCTTAAGAGGTAGTATATCAAATAAAACATGATCAATAAACCCTCCATGTGTATAAGTGGCTTCCTCTCTCAGATTTGAAGTTGTCTACCCATGTCACTTTGTAAGGTGAAGGATGTGGCTCCGTCTTTAGCCCTAGCTTCTTACATGTGTCAACACCCAAATTTTGACTCGGGACATCTAATGGAATGAAGAACAGCAAAGCAGCATTTATGCATCAAGACTTTAAGCACCCTAGTTTAGGGAAAGCAAATTAGACCCTATAAGGTTAGGCATCTCTTGTAAAGCCTTCCATTGATGTTTCAGTTGCAAAAAGCATAATCCATATCATACCGTGTGCAGTAAATCAACCCAAATACACCATTTCTAGTCAAACATGATTCCCTGAGAAGCATCAAAAGGTATATGACGGTCCACATTCAGATCACCAAATGCATCACTGCCAATTTCTCCAGCCTCCATAAGTCTTCTTGCAGCGAAGCATCATAGGCAGAAAAATTACCATTTTACCTTTTAGCCTTCAAAAACCAAAATTTGATATCCTCACACATTGTCTACAAATTCTTCAACCTTCATAAGTCTTTTCATGGCAAAGCATCACAGATGAAGAGTTGTCATTTTTACCCATTTTAACAATATAAATAAAAAATTACCATTTTATCCTTTTAGCTCAGGATTTACCCTTGAGCCCTCAAATGACCCCTAAAGCTTCTCTCATCACCTAATTTGTGTAAAGTCAGGTCCTACACACCCCAATATCAACCACCTTCGACGAATTTATCTCAGGGAAAAACTTTTCAAAAACTGGCAACAGCCAATTTCTCAACCTTTGAAAACCTCTGATCGAAAAACGACACTAAAAAAGCTCTCAAAGATCCATATGGTGTCAGAATTCAAAAAGGTTGGTAGTCATCTTTCAGTCTTGGCCTTATCTTCAATCAGTCATTTCACCAAACAGAAGCATCCAAGGTCTCAAACCCCCTATGAAATCTCAAATCTTTTTTAAATGGTGAAAAGTCAGTTTTTGCTCTATTTCACCCATATGGATCCAGAATGTTCTTCGAACCTTCAAACCTCAATAAGTCAGTGCCCATCTCTCTAGATTCGCAAGGCCCTCACAAAACCCCCTAATAAAAAAGAGCGTTAGAAGAGTCAATCCACTCGGTTTCTCTCAATTACTTCAAAATGAGCTACATATTCAATCAAAATGTCGTGTACTCAACTAACCCTAGGAATGTATCAGAACTTTGAAATTTAATCTGTCAATAGCCACCCCTCGGTAATTCCAAGAACTTCGAAATCCTATCTCCCTCAATTGCCTCTACAACTTTTGCAAGCCTACTCACTTCATTTTGTCCAGGCCAGGAGGACACTTAGTCTGCTTGCATTTGGCACTCGTAAAGCCCCCGAAAATGCCCCTGAACTTAGAATTTAACGAGGTCAAGCCCATTTTCTCAGTTTTTGACTTACCCTCAAAAAAATATTTCATGAATCAAAACAACAAAAGGTCCCTACTAGCCCAACATTGTCATTCTCCAATGAGCTACAAGAGCAATTTATCGTTAAGCGACCCTACTTCGAAAAATCCTCGGTAATTGCCTAAGAATCCGTTAGACGAGTTGTCAGCTCTTGTAGTCTCTAGACTCTTTAAACTTCGATATAAACCCCAAACCGCACTTGCCGCGACAAACTACAACCCCCACACTAAAATTTTCATTCAAGGTCTCTCCAGCTACCTAAAAAAGGGTTTTGAGCACAATTATT
This sequence comes from Platanus orientalis, assembly GCA_025762735.1. Classification (NCBI taxonomy): domain Eukaryota; kingdom Viridiplantae; phylum Streptophyta; class Magnoliopsida; order Proteales; family Platanaceae; genus Platanus; species Platanus orientalis. The sequence goes on along the minus strand of JAOXJP010292942.1, from coordinate 7,252 downwards.
TACTCGGATATCGGAATTCAAAGCAATTAGAACATATGGCTCACAAAAGCTAAGAGCCACCTTTTATCTAAAGATTCCATAAATCAATTCGACTAGTTTGCCCCTCCAATATTAACCAGAGCACATTTGAGACCAGTTAACCCTTGATTTCATCCCTACCCTTATCATAATTTGGTTGTGACTGATCCACTGCGATCTAAACATCCGAGACTTCAAAAATGGATACTAAGTTTACAAATTTTCGAGCACGAGAGCTCAAAAGGCAAGGTAGTCAGGGAGGGATTCGTATCTTTCATGAAATTAATGCATTAAATCATTAATGAGCTCACCCTCATGATTTTGCCTCATTAATACATTAACACTTAAATGCTTTAAGTCCCTCACCCTTAAATTAGGATCCATGTGTGCACCCCATGTACTCCCCCCTTGGATCAATCACATGGATTTCAAATATACATGGAGATCTTGATCCACCCCACCATTTAGCATAACTATCCCCCTCCCTTGATTTCCCTTAACCAATCAAAACCCTTTGGATTGCCAACATGGCCCTAAGCTTGTTCTCCATTGGCCCATGTCACCAATCCTTGTGAACTAAATCAAATCAATCCTACCCCTTTGCTAAAAAAAACTAAACCAATCTCATCCCTTGATTTCCCTTAACCAATCAAACCCCTTTAGATTGCCAACATGGCCCTAAGCTTGTCTAGCATTGGTCCATGTCACCAATCCTTGTGAACTAAACCAAATTAATCTCCCCCCTTTGCTGAACAAAACCAAATTAATCTCATTCCTTGATTCCCCTTAATCAATCAAGATTCATTGGATTGCCAACATGACCCTAAGCTTGTTCCCTACAGGTCCATATCACTAATCCTTGTGAACTAAACCAAATCAATCCCTATCATTGCTGAAATAAAACACAAATCAATCTCTCCCCTTGGTTCAAACCATCCAATCAAATTAAATCAAATGGCCACATGGCCCTAAGCCTACTCCCTATTAGTCCATGTCACCTATCCATGTGAACTAAGCCTAACCAATACTTACCCTTGATCCCTTAACCCCCATGGACCAATCCCAACCCTAGGCTCAACCAATTTGGGGCTATAAATAGCCCCAAATTCGTGTACACTAGGACTAGACTTTAGAGGAAAAAAAATTAAAGAGAAGAAAGGAAGAAGAAGAAAGGAAAAGCTAAAGGATCTAACCCTAACCCCCTCCCAAGCTCAAGTAAGGACTAAACCTAGCCTAGGCTAGCTCATTTCATATCATTTAACACTTCCACATGTTGTTATGCTGCTCAAATTTATACCATTACATTGCTTCAATTCAGGTTACACAATGGAGATTGAACTGTTTCCCTTGATCTTTATTTCAGACCTTTGTCTACTCTACATTTTTTTGTGAATTTTGTACCGAGCCAATGGGGTTCAAATTTTAATGGTAGGTTCTCAATAAGGAGACCTGTTAGGTTTTATGTTTTGTCAATGTCCATGCACAAAACAATATGAGTACATGTAGTGGGCATGTGTATAGGACTTTATGATATAATTTGTATACTTATGTAAGTCCAAGTTTAGAGTTCAGGAAAGCACCAAGAAGGACTCGAAGCCGGAATGACCATGCCAAAGAGACTTAAGCATCATGGAAGAATCCCAAGTCTCAAGTGCTAGCTACCTCAAGGACGCCAACATGTGAAACTTAAGGGTAAAAATTATAAAGTTGGTAAGATGGACATGGGATGAACCAAATAGGCAAAACACACATAAAATATGTGTATAATATGGACCCAAGTCCAAGGGAAAAGCCCAAGAAACAAAGACCATAAAAAAAGGAAAAATGGGTCAGAAACCTAAATTTGGGGCTCACCAGGACCTGTCCTAGATTTCCAGGACCAGTCATGAATAGGGCAACCAAAGTTTGGTACCAAGACCTATCCCAACTTTCCAAGACTAGTCATGAACAGTGCAGAAGCACCAAGACTTATCCCAACTTTCCAGGATCGGTCATGAACAGTGCAGAAACACCAGGACCTATCCCAGCTTCCCAGAACAGATCAAGAATAGTGCAAAATTTTTGGTGCCAGGACCGGTCCCAGTTATGGCAAGACTGATCATGAACAGTGCAAGAAGCACCAACACTAGGACTGGTCCTACACGGAGAAATTTAAATTTTTTGAATTTTAAAGTGTCAAACAACTAGTTTTTTAACTGTTGTAAACTAGTCATTGGGGACAATTTGCAACTCTTCTAAACCTCTATAAAGAGGGTCTTTGAGCCCCAAAAAGAGTAATAACTCTCATGATTGAACACATAGTCAAATCTTGTGAAAGAAAACTAGAAAGTGAGACAATGAGCCTATGAGTTAAACCATTGTTGGCTTATGACCTTGAGATTTGTTCTACATAGTTTAACCTATTCAAGGTCACTTGTAAGCTTTCCAAAGATCCTTAGTTACATTTATTGGAAGCAAGAAATAGTGTTTATACAAGTTAAATTCGCCAACACAAGAGGCATCCTAAAGAACGAAGATTCCTTCTTCTACAACAAGTCTATAGCCTTTGCCAGAGTCACCAAAGGCATATACGTGAAGCACCTGTCTGAGTCATCAAGTGCATGTTAGTCCAACAGAGTCATTGGACGGAGTGTGCCCACTGGAGTCACTAGGAACACACTTACAAGGGAGTGGATTCTCTGTTACTTGTAAGTAAATTTTTAGGTTTATTAATTTGTCCTATAATAGTTAAGGAACAATTAATAAAAATTAAATAGGCTTTAAAGAGCTTATTGGAAAGTGGACGTAGGCTGGAGGGCCGAACCACTATAATTTTTGGTGTTGTGGATTGCTTGCGTTTTATCTTTATTGATTATTTATGTTTACTATGATTATGCAAAGTAGTCCAACACACTAAGTGACTTAATCAAGGTTATTCAAAAAGAGACTAATCAAGCAACCTTAGGGAACTTATTAGCCCTGCTCCCACTATGCTATAGGTCACACTATAGTGCATGACGAAGCCTTGTGTTCTATGATAGGTTTATAGAAAATTGACTTACTTCTTAAAAGAATTTCAGCTTCATATTGAATTTAAGTAAATCAAGTGAGGGTGAGTAATTATTTAAAAGAATTTTAAATAAGTCTATAAATCCTATTCACCCCCCTCTAAGATCCATTTCGGGAATTTCAGTCGGTATCAGAGCATACCCTAGATTTTTCAAGACCAACCTTTGATAAAAATTTGGGAATTTTTCAAGCATGTTTGGACCCCAAGATGGTCCCCCAAACAAACCCCAAAAATATGTTCTTTTGGTACCCTAGTTTGTTGAATATGTTGTGTAATTTTTTGTGATTTTCCTAGACATGTGCTACAGCTCAAATTTGGATATGTTATCCCCTAATGTATGCCTATCTCTTATAGGAATTTTAGAATTTTTCAAAACCCCTAAGGGGTTCAAAATTCAAGAAATCCTACTGTTGGATTTGCTCTCAGTAATTAGCGCCTGAATTTTATGTGAATAAAAATTCAGGCATTAAACAAACAAGCATTAAGGAAAAATTCAGGTTTTGAGATCTGGGACATACCCTAGGGAGTCCTAATTTTTTCCAAGTTTTTTCACAAACTAATATGACCCTCCAAAATCCAATCCTGTGCTCAAGCACCTCTATCGTTGAGAGAGAAAATTCAGGTGTTAGGGTGGATTTCAGGCGCTAGGCCTATGTTAAAAGTCATTTTTTTAAATTGTTTATGTTCTGTCTAGACCTAGGGTACGGACTATGGATCCAAGAGGAACTCACCCCTCTAGGACCCACACATGGGCCCAAAACCCAAGGTTGGTTGCTATTTTCCAGGACCCAACGTCTGAATTTCCCTTAAATTAAAATTCAGGAGTCAGAAATTCAGGCATTAGTCAAAAGTCAGGTGTTAGGCCTATGCAAGATTACCATATTGCCTTTTTCAGGGGGGGCATATCTCTGCCCCTGTGAAGGTCTCATCCCCTAAGGTTGTGCATTCTGACCCTAGGGAACACCCCTACCCTTCTGAAAGGGTCCCCCAACTCTAGGACCCACATAAACACTTAAAGAAATCAGGTTAAGTTGTTGATCCATTCAACACTTAATGCCTCAATTTCACCCTAAATTTACATTCAGGCGCTAAAAATTCAGGCGTTTGTATAAAAATTCAAGCGTTAGGCCTATACAAAAAGACCTTCCTGCCCTATCCTAGGGGGCATACTCTGCACCCATAAAGGTCCCAATCCACAGGGTCGCACAATCTGACCCTAGAGAACTTTCTCTACCACTTCCACAAGGTCTCACAGCCTTGGGACCCACAGAAATATCCAAAGAAGTTAGGTTAAAGTGCTAATTTGTTCAACCTTTAATGCCTAAATTTCACCATGAATTAAATTCAGGCATTGAAAATTAAGGTGTTGGAATAACATTCAGGTGTTAAGCCTGAATCATAAAAATTACACTTTTTTCTTTTTCCACTCTTAGCACCAAGGTTAATTCCAACTCTAAAGTAATTATATGAACACTTTGGGAGGGGTTCATCATCCCTCTAAAAGTCATAAACCCGAGGGCTCCCTCCTATTAATTAATGACCTACACTAAAAGGTAGGTTTCTAAATTTTTTAGAAGCCAACGCCTGAATTTTCCCTCAATTAAATTCAAGCATTAAGCTTGCAAAAATTGTAGAAACCAGCATCTCCCTTGTTTCATGAGCATGGATTTCAACTTAACTTAAAACACATATGAATGAGAAAAGTCACCCTAAAAAAGGTCGGTATTTGGAGTGTATATCACCTTCTCCAACTGTAACTAAACAACTTATCCCTTATCTTAGGAACTCTTAACCAGTTTTAGGAATTAAACCCCTAGATTAATGGGTCTAGACTTCTCCCCTTCTTCTCGAAGGGGAGAACCGATGTCCAACTCCATCGGCTAATCTCGAGTTGGTGGAGACTCCCAACAAAGCCTAATCCTAAGGTTAGCAACCCTCACACCCCTTGTGCACTCACAACGCCAACGTGGCTCGGAACCTAGGGCACCCTCGAACCCCGATGTCCATAGCATGCTTCCCCAGACATGACATTAGTGCAACTTCCTCCATCTATCACAAGTGAGCATAATTGATTGTTGTACTTAACTCATGTCTAGAAAATACTGTTACACTTTTAATCCTTAGTCTTCTTAACTTCTCTAGTAGCCAAGACTGGATGCAAAACACAAACAGACCTCTCATCCTACTTTAACCGATCATCTGCTAATGATCGCTCAACCTCAAGAACCATTTCCTCAGTCAGCTCACAAATCTGTCTCAAGGTCATCATCCTGAGAATACTGTCTATCAAATAAACCCACTACTCGCTGAAGACACTGTGCATATAAGTGGCTAGTACTCGCTGAAGACACTTTGCATATAAGTGGCTAGTACTCCCACATTAATAACATGATCATCTACCTCCCTGATTAGTAGACTCTAACTATCACACTTTAGGAGGTGTAGATGCTCTACTTAGCCTAGATGTTGTTGTAATAACCCCACTAGGTTGCGGTCTAGATGTTGATCTTTTCATAGAACTACCATAAGCCTATCTCACTTCTCTAGGAAAGCTATCCAAAAAATTCCTTTGATGTTGAACTTCCCTTTCGCCTTCCTCCACCTGATAAGCAACTTAGATAGCATCATCAAGTGTCTGCAATATCGCATAACACAACCCGGCTACAATATGTGGACGTAAACCACGTCAATACATAGCTATCACTATATCATCGTCCCATTTTGCCTTAGCATGCGCCATTAGACGATAAAATTGAGAGGTATAGGTTTCGACTGACGCAGTACCCTATTGTAGATGTGTAAGCTCTAAATGTGTCCTCTGTCTATAATATGGTAGCTCGAATTTTCTCTTCATGGTTGCTCTCAAGTCTTCCTAATATCTCAGAACACCAAGTCTTTTGTGTTCTTCTTTGTAATTCTTCCACCATATACGAGTTGTATCCTTAAGTTTGGCTTCTGCAAACTACAAATGCCTCCCTTCTGAAATACCATACTAAGAAAAAAAAGACACAATGTTATGGATCCAATCAAGGAATACACTTGGATCCTATCCACTATAAAAATTGGGCACATCAAACTTAACATGGCAATCCAGCTCATGTTGAGCAGCACCATATAGATGCTCAATCCTCTCATAAAACTCACACCTAGGTTGTTCAAATCACTCCTCATAATTACTCCTAGGAGAGATCACTTCATATTAGAGCTGTTGTGATGATCTTCCATCTTGTACACTTTGTGACTGCTATAGAATCTTCCCTATCCCAAAGAGGTGTTTGATGGGCTGCACTGGAAGATTCCAACGGAGGTAATCTAGCGATAAGCATTAAGAGTCTTTTGTATGTCCACCATTTGTGTTTGCATACCCTTCACATCACTCTGGGTGTTTTTCACTGTATCTTTAAGCTTCAAGATGTCTTTTCCATGCTCATCCGTCATGGGAGATAGTTTATTCATAGTATAGACCATGATTCAGGCTTATGTCAATCTTTCTAGCAAACTCCAAAAAGATTTGGGTTAACTCTACAGCTTATGAAGAAGTTTTATTAAGCTCTTTAACCTTTTGGGTATGCCCTAAAAATTTTAAGGTTAGGAAAAACCCTTTAGGAACCCAAAAAAATTAGGATAGCCCTAAAATTAATGGAAATGAACCATGATTAAGCCAAATGGTTTCAGGACAAAAAAAAAAAAAAAAAAGAATTGAATAGTGATAAAAGATGGATTTAAGGCCCTTTGAAGAAACCCCAAAATTTTAGGGTATGCCTAAATTAATTTAAGGCCTAATTTCATTTTAGGGTATGCCTAAAATTATTTAGAAACCTAAAATTAGGCCCTAAATTAATTTAGGCACTTGAAAGATAAAAAGAAAATATTAGGTCCTATAGAAAAAGATCCCAACTAATAGAAATTAATTGGTAAACCTTAAGTTATGATACCAAATTTGATGTTAGATCCTCTTTTAAAAAGGACCCCACAACAATTGGGGATAAACTACAATTGCCGTATAAAAATCAAGAGAATTAGAAGAAAGATGAAATCAAAAACAAAAGGGAGACAATGAAATAAAAAGAGAGTGGAAAATAAAATAAAGGGAGAAATTCTAACTGTATGGTTGGGAGAAAATACATAAGAGAAAATAAGAAAAAAGAAAAAATAAGAGAGAGAAATGATTAGAAGAAGATAAGT
>JAOXJP010292931.1:0-18709 GCA_025762735.1 Platanus orientalis | reverse complement strand
ACACAGCACCTCTTATGTTGTGCATTAGTGTACCAAAAGCTTCCAAAGTCTCATACGTGCTGGAATCATGCTAAAGGCAAGTATTGTATTTTTGTCTTCAAATTATCTAAGAAAAATTTCAAATATATAGATATTATGATAATTTGATTCTTTTTACATGAGATTGTTGGCACTGACTTAAAAATTTGTGTACAGAATAGGTAACACATGAATTTTAATGGATCTAAAAATAAAACCATAAATAAGGATATGTGATGATAGAATTAGTGTTAAAACATATGTTACAACAATTAATATGCAATAAAGGTGAATCATCATTTATGCGAATTAGGTCAGATAAGACAACTATACACCCCACAACGGACATATGTCGAAATATAGAAAAGTGTTTATGCCAACAAAGAAGAATGAGAAGAGGAAGAAACAGTTTAGCGATGTGAATGAGTTACAACTATTGCAACTACTTGGTTTGATATAAATAGGTAAAAAGAAGAAGAATGATCTCCAATGTCAACATCAAATTTTATTTATTTCTTAAGACTATGAATAGGTTTATCTTAAAAGTATGAATAATTTAATTTAATATGTAATCCGACTTAAAAGAGTTGAACCAATTTCATTCCCCGGATTCTATTGTCCATTTGTTTGGCATCAAATGATACGGCTCTTCTTAAGAGATTTGTGATTTTTGGAGTTGAACAAGATGTTTATACCATGTTATCAATCATTGTATTAACAAAATTGATTTCACTTTTTTCATCTCTTCTCTCCTTGAATATGTAAAAAGTCCTATTTGCTAATATATGTAATAAACCAACTCCGGTTACCAAGATTACCCAATTCAAAAACCGCACGCCAAGAAAACGACTTTTTCCACCAACAGAATGTAGGAATGTAAGTGAACTGTGAGAAACCCTAATTTTTGGAGTTGGGAGGTTAGCACAGAATACACTTACGATAAATTATGACCAATGCTAAGCAGCTTATGAGGACAGGTGTCACAAGATTAAAACCCTTCATTGGATTTGCAATATTAAGATTCATAAGATTCAAATGGCATGCATCTTAAAAATTCATTATCCAAGGGGATTGATTCATCATGCTCCTTACAACATCATAACATTTCTTACCCAAAAAATAGACAAAAAAAAAAAAAAAAAAAAATGGTCATCAGAACATTTGTTATTTAATTATTTAATTGGTAGGTGCAATCTGCAATCCATTGAGGGGAGTATCTCTCTTCATCCCCTTCATTTCCAAGCCTGCTTTGAACAACTGCAACGCCATCGTCTCTTCTTTCTCCTCTGCTCTTCTTCGTATCGTTCGTATTGTCTTTCTTCTACTACCTGCTACCACTATTACTACTAATGATTACTGAATTCAACTTCTTTTGGAATTAAAATTGCAGAAGAAGCGGGAGAAGAAGGAGAATGGAGGGGAGACAAAGTGGGGTGGAGGTGTCTAAGGGATTACCTCCTCCCAACCCAATATTGCAGCTGCAGGGACGGTTCAAAGAATTGGAGGTTGGGTTTCGTGCGTGGCTGGCCAAACAGTCGTTGCCTGTCGAGGCCGCCGTTGTCACCGCCACCAGCGCTGTTCAAGGGGCAGCCATCGGTGGCTTCATGGGAACACTCACCAACGACGTCTCCTCCACATTTCCCACCCCTCCTCCTGAAGCTGCTTTCAACCCACAAGCCATGGCTTCCCTCAAGCAAGCCCAGGTCTGTCAAACCAACCCTTCTCGTTTCTTGTTCGCTACCATCGTTTGTTTGGTTTCCGGAGTATGGGTTTCTTCCCCCCTTCGTCCTTTAGAGGGGTTTCTTAGATTAACAAGTCGTTTCATTCTTTTTTGGGAGGCCTTAATCTGAAGTCGTGGGTTTATGGGTTTTTGATTACTTACGTTGTTGGAAGAATGTATTCCACCCCCTTCCTTTCGACTCTAAATCTTCAGAGGGAAGACGTGGGTGCTTAGCTTCCATTTCTATTTAATTATGCTGTCAAATACAGTATTGAGATGGATGGAAGCGTCTAATTACAGTCGGAAAAGGTTGGGGGTGGGGTGGGGGCTGGGTTCTTGTATTAAACTGTTTGATGGCTTTTAGTCTTTTATTTTATCTCTAGATTTCCTTTCTGGTGCTGGTGTCTAGCTTACTATTGTCATCTTAAAGAAATCTCTGTCATTGAATTCATACTATCTAATTGAAATTAAGTGGTACCTATTAATTGATACTCATGAACTGAAAGAGAAAACAAAAAATTGTCATTCTTAATCGTTTTTGAATGTAACAATTTGCTTCGATCACAGGCGCTTAGTGGGGGCCCCTTAGTGCAAGCCCGTAACTTTGCTGTCATGACGGGTGTCAATGCTGGCATATCTTGTGTCATGAAAAGAATTAGAGGGAAAGAGGATGTCCAAACTAGGTGAGCCTACACTAATCCTTATTGGTATATTTTCTTTTTTTTTTGTCCCACATAGTTGTTTTATTTGGTGTGTTAACTAGAACTCTTGATGAGCATTTTCTACCCCACTATAATTGCTTGATTATGGATTGTGTAATCTGGAACTTCAACTTTTAAAAGGGTAGAAGCTGTGTCTGGTGAATCATGTTGAAGATCATGAACTTATAATCTAAGGATTTACCTGTTGGGGTCATTTCAGGGGAAATAATTTGTCACTGTGGGGGTTGCAAGGCAAAACCCAGCCAGAAATTTAACTAACATCAACATTCCAATAAAGGCATTATGTGATCCTTCATTGGTGACAACCGCCTATAAGCACTCTAGTATGTGTTGGTGATGAATCACATAAGTATAGCAGTGTGCAAAGCAGTGTGCAAAGGGAGTGAGAAACCAGCTAAGGTTTCACCTTTTGCTCTGCAGTGGGAGGATATTGCTCTGCAGTTTGAAATATTTATCCACTTCTTTTCTGTCCTCCACCAACATTCATCATTGAAGGTTTTTGAAGAGAAGCTTTTAAATTCATTTTTTATGTAAATGTTTAAACTTTTGTACCAAAGAATCAGTTGAAGGGTAATTTGTAGCTTGATAAGTTGGTAAAGTCTGTGGGCATCTTACCACAAGCCTGGGTTCAAAACCCGTCTTCACCCACTAATAAATTAACCACTAATGTTTACCTATCAACAACAACAAAAATCAGTTGCCTTGTGGAAATAATTCACCTCACAAAGAATTACCTGGTTTGGGTTGACTGGCTTTCAACTCAACTGGATGGTGCTTTGTGTTGTAGCCATGAGGTCCTGTGGTGTGACCTCAGTTTTTGGGAATTATTGTTGGTTCAAAATATTGGTAGCATGATGCTTATATATTATGTAACTGCTAAAGATTATTCTTGCAGCATGGTGGCCGCTTTTGGATCTGGAGCCATGTTTTCCCTGGTCAGTGGAATGGGGGGTCCGAATCAAGCAGCCAATGTAATTACATCGGGACTTTTCTTTGCACTAGTTCAAGGCGGTCTTTTCAAGGTGAGTGTTGAGAGGTAGGAATTTTAATTTCTGGAACAGCTCAAATGACTATACTTGTTTAATTTCAGGTCTAAATCACAGTTAATAAAACAATATCAAAACGAATTGAATAATCTATAAAGTCTAGAGAAAAAAAAAAGAACAGAATGGTTGTAAACATCGAAAAATTTCACCAACAAAACCTGAAAAAAAGAGAATAAATGACATTACTGTGATAATCAGCGGGGATCTGTCCATTACAGAACATCCCCGTCGGCGGGAATAGTGAAAAGACAATTCACCTCCCTTTATCTTTTCTAGTGTCACTTAACTGCTCTGGCATTCCTAGCTGTAGTATTGCAAAATTCATGAACGATTTCAATATCCTGGTTTTGTGTGTGTGTGTGGTGGGGGATCAGAAATGATGAAAATTATATTAAAAGGGAAAAAAGTAAGGGAATACGGATATAAGAAAAGAATTAAAAAATAGGAACCACAACAAAAACTCTCAACAAGGATTAGACCTAATCAACCCATTGCAAAGGCAAAACAGACCCACAGACCAAGGAATCCTTTGCAAGTTCACTTCTAGCGAGAGTATCAGTCACCTAATTTACCATTCTTGTGAAACAGGAGAACGAGATGTTCAGACTGGATGCCAACAAATGAGCTTTATATACCATTTTTTTTTAATGAAATGGTTGAAGAAATTCATTAGAGAGTAAAGAAGGAAAACAAAGAGGTTCACTAGGATGATGAACAAAGCAAAACAAAACAAGTCAAGAGAAGACAAAAAGTAAAGGCCAAAACAAGGGCCAAAAAACAGAAGCTAAAACTTAGACGACCATCGGGTACCACTTGTCAGTATGATAGTCCTTTTGAATTGAGCATCAATCATGAACGGAGTTGTAGATGAGGGTGCAAATATCGTCAGTACTAAGATTCTCCTATTTCTCTCCTTCCAAACATTCCAACAAAGGGCACTGGGGAGATAATCCCAAACAGCTTTAGGAATCTCTTCCAAGCCACTAAGACACCATCCAGAGATTAGGAGTCTAAAGTCATGTGGAAAAATCCACACCACCCTCATGTGAACAAGGAGCGAATTCCAAATCTTACAGGTCACCGAACTATGGATAAACAAGTGGTCCACTGTTTCCTCCTCTGAGAAACACAAAGCACATCTATTCGCTAGATTCCACCCTTTCTTTTGCAAGTGTTTCATAGTGAGAATTTTATCTGGGACAGAGTTCCAAATGAGGAAAGACATTTTGGAGGGGATACCTTTATACCACACACACTTCTGGGGGGAGGGGAAGCCAAATGGAATTTGCAAAGCAGAGTAATAAGACTTACTAGAGAATATACCAGTTTTATTCTTAGAGCACAATCTTCTATCCCTTTCTCTTGGGTTAGGCCTAACAGTTGAAAGGAGCCCCAACAAGCTCACCAAATCCACCACCTCCCAGTCGTTTAAATTTCTGCAAAATTTAATATCCCACACCCCCTCCTCACTACTAAAGTCAAACTGAGAAGCGGTGTTACCATATTGGTTCACAATAATAGAGTACAAGTTGCTATAGGTAACATTCAACCGGACACTGCCTAACCAAATATCCTCCCAAATTTAATCTCCTTACCCACTCCCAGTTTGAACTTATTATTATTCTTGAAATTCTCAATGCCTTGGACTATAGATTTCCAAAATCCAACCCCATGACCACTTTGATGCAACTACCTAATTCCGGAACCTCCCTCCTTAGAGGGACGACAAACTAAATTCCAATTGACTAAATGGAAACTTCTAGCTTCTTCTTTATCATTCGTCAAGATTTTATTTTTATGAGCATTTTTCCAATTTGGTTTCCACAGAAGCAAGGATGGTGAGGAGGGAGAGCGTATAGTTAGGCATACTAGACAAGCTTTCGATGAGGGTTAAACAACCACTTTTTGAAAGCAGGAGGGCTTTCCAAGACCCGAGCTTTCTCTTCACTCTCTTCACCAGCAGATTCGATACAAATTTTGCTTTAACCTAGACTTTAAGGGAAGACCTAAGTACGTCAAAGGGAGGTGACCTATTTTGCAATCAAGGACCACGTCCAAGTTCCTAATGTTTTCCACCATCCCAAGAACATTGAACATAGAGAAGAGTGTGTTGCACATATAATTAGCATTATGTGAATGAAATGTGATGTGCTTTTGAGTGTTTTGTAACCGACACAAGTCAAACTGAAGGGAGAATGTTATAGGTTGGCTATGAGACCAACCATTCTTTATGTAATAGAATGTTGATCAATTAAAAAATAACACATTCATAAATCATTGTAATTGAGATGAGAATGTTTAGATGGATGAGTGGTAAGACAAGGAAATATGAAATTAGAAATAGATGCATTTTGGGGTCATTGCTATGGTACAATGGTAGTGGCTTGGGCTGTCCAACGTGAAAATACCGGTTTGAGTTTGGTGAGCAACCACTTTGTGTAAATAGCCAAAGATTAGGTCTATTTCTCATCCACTCCTCCCAGCAACCCATAATTATGGGACTGGTACTAGGGAATGACTTTTCTCTAGAAATAGATGCATTTGTTGGAACTAGGTGGTGATGTAGGACAAGGGAGAAGATACCTATAATTGATGTAGAATAATTTTCCAGAGCCTCAAACAATGGTTAGATTTAAAGTGCAGAAACAAAAGTTTTCAAGACTTGAATTTAGCACTTCAAGTAGCCCCAAAACAAGAAGAAATAAATAATAGAATCATAGAAATTGAGTTTAGAAGAATATATAATGAAAATAAGAAGAAAAGAAGGAAAAGACCCAAAAAAGGTATTTCAGTAATTTTGGACAGAAAATCCAAAAATTACCAAAATGCCCCTCTGGCGTGTCAGAAAATTCTGAAATTTTTATGGTCGTTTCTAATGTGTGCCAGGGTCTTATAGTTAAAATTTAATGAAATTCCTTAAGATTTGATGGGTTAAATCAAAGAATTTTAGAAAAGTGAAGGTTCTTTAATAGAGGTTTCAAGAGAAGGAAGAAGAAGAAAAAGAAAAAGAAGAAGAAGAATATGACAAAAATAATTAAAAGAGAATAGTATAGAAAGAAAGAGAAAGTTATGAAGAAATTAAATGATAAAGAAAAAGAATAGAGATATACCTTAAAGGAGATAAGGAGCTTGTTGCTACACCAATGGAAGAAGAAGAGAGAGGGTAGCCATGAGTGGCATCAAGTATTGGAGAATAAGAACATAGCTACAACCACACCTTGGGAACACCCAAATATTCAAAAACAAATTTATTCTTCACTACTAATTTATGGGGGAGGGGTTGCCTTTAAATAGGCTTACAACTTTAAGAAATTGGAAACTTGTCAAAATTAGAAACTTCCTTAAATTCTAAACTTGTTAGCTAAGTTTTCTAAAAAACATAAAACTTTCTAAAAACTTATTTTTCTAAAAAATTCAAACTTAAGACTTCTAAAAAACACTATGCTCGTTTTTAGTGACCACCCCTTATTAATTTGGTCATAACTTTCCCAAATCACCTTGGATTTGCGCTATCTTGATCTCATTAGAAATGTAACTGAATAACATATCTAATAACACCAAAATCAAGCAAAAAAGTCAAGTTTTTGCGATAGAAAAATAAGGTCTAAAGTGAAAAACGGGATTACAACTAAAAACCCAAAAAAACTAAACTAAACATGGCACTATTGGCTTTATTACAAAATAACTCACCCCTAACTAATTCTAATCAATTCCATGTAATATGTGCATCTAAACCGTGTCCTTTTATGTGAGGGGTACATACATAAGTCTTGTTTGATTGCTCGCATCAGGGTGACCTGTGGAAACTGGTGAGGGCAACCTGAACTAGAGTGAGAGCCACTATGGTGCAGAAAGGGCTTCCTGAGTCAGAGTGAGAGCCGTCATGAAAGGGTTACCTAGTCAAAGTAAGAGCTGCCACAAGGTGGAAAGGGCTTACCTGGATGATAGGCGAGAGTGAGTGCTACCACAAAGTGGGCTGTCAGAACATCAGCTACGGAGCATGGTGGAATGTTGCGATCCCAAAGGTTAAGAGCTTAGCCTAATGCATTTCTATCAGTCCTAGGGCTTTTGGCGTATTGGTTAGGTTCGTATCATGATGTAATGGGAATAGTCTCAAGAGTGGATTACCAACCGAGAAAATTTTGTTGACAGTATAATATATAGATATTTAATAGAATAATGTATATATTATTTACATATATAAGATTCCTTAACGAGCCGAGTTTTTAGGGAGCTGAGCCTAGTGCATCTCGGCTCAGGCTCATTTAGCTAAACGAGCTCAATTGGAAGCTCTTTGCGAGCTTCAAACAAGGCTCAGGCTCAGCTCAGGGCAAGCCGAGCTAGCTCGGCTCACTGACAGCGCTACCCATGACTATCCATTTTCCCAAAACTTGACCTATCAATTAGTCTGGCTCTATACCTCCATTCTGTTTATTGTCATTGTAGTCTCACAACTGTTTATGAATAATTTAAATTTCAAAAAAAAAAATGAAAATCTCTTCTAACTCGTATACAAATACATAATAGCTAAGTTACCTTTTTGTATGAAAAAGCAGGTGAACTTGGAAAGTTTTCCATTCCCCCCCCCCCTCCCTTCATTGGCTTTGCTATTTCACTGCAGGCCTACTTATTATTTGGAGATGAGGAGTATCTGTTCATATTCCAAGAAGCTTACAAAGCTGCAATGCACTATCTTTTCAATGATCCTTGGTAAAAATTTGTTGCTATCTTGTGTGCTTGTATAAACAATGCATTTTTTTTTTTGCTCTTTACTTACACATTAGGATTTCGATTGTAACATGTTGTAGGTATGTCGAGGTCAATATGAATTCTGCTGCTATTGTCTGGCCATTATTTAACAGTTTGCAGGCATTCTGGCCAGGCCTTCAGGTATTTTATTCTATCTTATCTTCCATCACAAAATGTGTGGTTGATTATATTATCAATTGGAAGAAAATTGGTTATGTTTTTTTCTGGAAGGTTCTAGCTGGGGACATTGATCCTGCTGTGCGTACGCATACGGCCTTCTTTAGTGTCTGGAAAAGATACGGCTTCACTCCGGAGGGTTTTAATCTTGCTACACTTAGTGTTCAGGTATCTAATTCAACTATCGCAAGCTGAACTCCTAGGTGATACTTTTTATTTTTTACTTTTATTGTATGTCCTATCTTGTGATGTAAGTTGGAGCATCTCACTTTTTATCCAGGGACTGTGCAGTGGATCTGGGAAAAAAACAAACACGTCAAGGTCGGAGATCTAATACCATGAATATGAAAAGACAAACCAACCCATCAAAATTCAGATTTCCCTGATAAAACCAGATGATTATTTTGCAGTCAATTTATTTAGAAAACAGGCGTCAGAGAAATTGCTAGTTGTCGACTCTTTGTCAAGAAATGAAAAAAGAGAGAGAGAGAGAGAATAAACTCTCAAAACAAAAAATTTATTAGTCTAAAACCTACTTATATTTATAGACTTCAAACTTATTACTGAAGCAATTTAGATTCCTAGTATGACTGAAATGGAAATAAAATAACTCCTAACCTAATTACTTCTAAAGCCAATAAAAATATATAAGAAAAAAGTGTAAACTAACTCAATTAAATAACCCAACTAGGGGTGGCAACGAGCCGAGCTGAGCCAAGTTTTGACCAGCTCAGCTCAGGCTCGTCACATGAAGTGCCGAGCTCAGGTTCGGCTCAAGCTCGCAAAGGTGAGCTCACTAAAAGCTCGGCTCGGCTCGGCTCACATGAAACAGGCCCAACAGCATAAGGCAGGGAACGAATGAAGAATGTCCAAAGGAAAACTAACCGCTGACCCGAGATTGCTGCTAATCCCAATCCAACTTCATAGATGACGAAAAGATTCCATCTCCACTTGTGGTTGCAGCCGGAATCTCTACACAGGCAAAGTTAATCACCTCATGGATTAAGAAATATTCAAAAGGAAATTTTATTGAACACACAAAAACGTTGAAACAACTTTCCATTGTATTGTTAAAACGATTTATAGCAGAACTTAGAAGGAAAAAAAAAAAAGACGAAATGATAGCAAAATCGAAGGTGGAAAGAGGGGGTTTACCTGTAGCCTCTTTTCTTGCTCATCCTTCTATTTTTTATCTCTTCTCCATCTTTCCAATTTCCCTCTTCAATACTAGATCTGTCAACTTGGTGAGATTCCACTTATTCTCACCTCTGATATTGTCAACGTTACCACAACAATGTGTGGGAGCAGTGGAGCAAGCGATGACAACAAGATAGAAAGGGGGATTCAGGGTTTCGTCTTGGGTTTGTAAAGCCTTCTAAAAAGTTAATGAAAACTTCATAATAATAATTAAAAAAAAAAAGTTAATGAAAGGGATTAGGTTTCCTTCGTTTTTTTGGTTGGAATAAACATTTGTTTATTAGATCTTTTAGAAAGTTATTTAGGTTTCCTTTAGTTTTATTATTTTATAATGGAATTAGAATTATGATTGACTATTTTGTTTGGATACGTCATTCTAAGTTATTTTTACATTATTTTTAAGAAACACCCAATAGAAAGGGCAGGCTAAATGACAATTTTTTTAGAACAGTGTTTGACCAATGATTTTTTTGGCATTATAATATTTTATTTATTTTGTTTCCTTTTAGTCTACTCTATAATTTTTTATTCTTTTATACATCACAATCTTTCTATACACACAAGTAAACTTTAGATATTTTATTTACTAATATAATATATAACATATATATTAAATTCTTAACAAGCCGAGCTTTTAACGAGAGCTTGGCTCAGGCTCATTTACTTAAACGAGCTCAAACAAAAGCTAAGGCTCGGCTCTACGAGCTTTAAATAAGGCTCAGGCTCGGCTCATGACGAGCCAAGCTAGCTCAGCTCATTGCCATCCCTAAACCCAACCATTAGTAAAAGTAAATAAATTTTGACTTTCACTAAATGACTAGTGAAGTTCCTTTACTAAAAATAGCAAAGTCAGGATGTATTAAAATAGCAATCCATAATTTACCATGAATTGTTAAACTCAAATTAACAAAAAAGAATTATTTAAAAATGAGTTTACCAAAAATAAATTAAATTTATACTTCACAAATAATAAAAAATCCTAATCTTCTTTTTTCTTTTCTTTCCCTCTTTTTTTTTATTTTTTTTTATTTTTTATTTTTTTATGAACAACTTGCTTTATAAAGAGAAAAGAGGAAAGAACTTACAAAGATGTTACAAAGCAGAAAAATGAACAATTGATGATACAAAGAGTAAAATCAGCTACAAATTACTCAATAAAGCAAAAGAGAATAAGCATGAATGCCAATCCCTAACAACATCATTAAGAGAAAGACCGCCAAAGTCCGATGAAGTCATTGACCAAGAAGCCACCTCAAAGATTCTTCTATTTCAGATAAATCCTAATCTTACAATTGGAGCAATGATGATTGATCATTGATGACATCTTCCTCTTGGAATTTCTTCTCCTCTGATATGCCTATCTACTTCTATGTGCAGCTGATATGGAATTATTACTTGGTTGTACCACACCATAGTACATCTTGGGTTCTATTAGTTGGTCTGTTTGGTTAGCTCATTGAACTATATATTATATTGGCATTTAACCGCTGTTATGCTGAAAATTTAATTAAGTGAACTCCACTCCCATCTGAGTTTTGGTAGCGGAGATTCTTGGGAACTACTTTGAGGCCCAGGCCTCCTCTTTCTGAAGGCCAAAATAGTTGATTGAACAGTACTGTTTTGGATGAATCCAAATTGGACATCTCAATGGGCATTAAAGGCGTATTTAGATGGTGTATACTGGAGAAGGGGAGTAGGCTGCGAACAATAGGAAACCTCCACTCAAGACCTAATTGTCCTCAAACTTGGTCTTGGTATTTTGAAACTGTTATGTGGCCCTTCTCGCTGAAAATCAAATACTTGATTGAACAATACGCAGTTGGATAAATCCAAATTGGACATTTTAATCGACACTCAGAGCCCATATGGATGTGTAGCACAGAAAGTAATAGGCGGCAAACTATCCATCAGAGAAGATTAGCTTTTCAGCAACATGGCACTAGCTAGGCAGAAAGTGGAGCCAGTCCAAATCCATGAAAACCTTGAACACAGTTGGCACACATTGAAAGTGCACCAATTGTGTTTTGATTCCATGCATCCATATAGTGCCAGTCTTCTTTGCCATACCTGTTTTCTCTCTCTTACTAAATTTCCAGTGGGTGAACCTATTTGTGTTTACTAGTTGTGAATGAGTCTCTCTTTTGCTACATAGTTATTTGACCCATAGTTTTTTTCAACTGCACTTTTTTTCAGCATGGTCAGAAAAGTTATCCGCTGCGTCCAGAGTTAATGGAGAGCACATATTGGCTCTACAAAGCTACCAGAGATTCGAGGTCAGCACCTATTTGACTTACTACAAATTTACTATTAACCTTAGGTGCTCTAGGGCCTTTTTTTCTTCTTTTTTTTTCATTAATGTTTCAACTGGGAAGACATTATTAATTGTAAGAGGTTGGGATTGCACAATGCTGATATAGCTAGTTCATTAGGTGATCATTTATCTTGTTTAGTGTCACTCGGTATTTAATAGGTTTACACTTGAAATTACACAACCTTACTCTCTAGAATTTCATGCAAGGGAGATTTTAAACCTTATTCTGTTTTCTATGGTATATATCAGGAAATTTTGAAAAGAGAGAAGGAAAAGGAAAACCATATTCGAAGTGATGAAGGAATTTTTATTCATTAGATTATAAAGATCAAATTCTTGTGAAATCTCATGGTGTACATTTTTTTCAGAAAAAAGACACGGAAATCCTATTTTTTGTGGAATGATTGATATCTATTTTTCCTCTATGAGCTCTATCATCAGATTTTCAAAAGTGTTTGAAGTATCTATAACAGAACTTCACACCTGGAATAGCTTGTGACTTTAGTTACCAAGCTAATGCAACAGACATCTTATGTCACTGGATGCTCCAAGTATAACTCTTTGCCATTTCAAGTAAGGTTTGATTTCCCCTGAATGAACCTTAATTTGGAGGTAGTATCTGCTCTCTGGCATCAAATATATGAAAATTATGCAACTGGAGTAGTTAGGGGAAGAAAACTCCTTGTCTCTGTGGCAGAGCTGGGAAGAGATGGAAAGAATAGGTGCACTAGAAAATATCAGCTAGTGCAATTGCTAGGAGGTTGACTTCATCACTTCGACTTTGGTAGTTGGATGTGCTAATATATGCTCTTTTGGAACTCAATCTCCAACTTTTGGAGAATACATACCATGTATTCCGCATCTTCAGGTCATGTTTAAAGTTGTCAAATGCAGATATCTTGATGCTGGACGTGATATGATTGCAAGCCTGCAATATGGGGCTCGATGTCCTTGTGGATATTGCCATATATCAGATGTGGAATCTCACAAACAAGAAGATCACATGGAGAGCTTTTTCCTTGCCGAAACAGTAAGGACCAATTGTAGTTCAAGTTATTCAGATATGTGCTCTTCCCATTCAGTCTGGTTTACTGTTGTGTTTAGAGAAACACTTGTCACGTTTTACTAAATGAGAGAGAGAGAGAGAGAGAGAGAGAACTTGGAATCACATCCAGTATGGCTGGGATGTGGTGCGACCCCTTAAAAAATTCCTAAGGTCCTCCTTGCATCAGGGGCGGACACATCAGCGCTGGAAAAGTGATTTACACTTTTGGGGGGGTGATTATCACTTTTCGGTGCTGATGTGTGTGCCCCTGATGCAGGGCGAACCTTAGGCGTTTTTTAAGGGATCACACCAAATCCTTAGGGCATCCAGTGTGTCCCACTCTGGGATTTCGTAGTCCAAAGGTCAATTTGACAAATATAGCCATCCAATCAGTGCATTCATCTTGATAATGAATGAGTGGTAGTCCTGAAGGAGAAATCCATAAATAAGATGGTTGTGCTGATCTTCTTGCCTTGAATTTTGGGCTTGAAGATCTCCCTGGTCAGACCCATTGAATAGTGGGTCACAATCACTATACATGCACTTCAGTCCTCCCCTTCCATGCTTTATATGTGGGAAACAGCCAAGACTACATATTCAATGATTCCCAGTATAGGTCTCATTGAAGCTGAAAAGTGACCTCAGATGTTCCTGGCAATCTCTTCTGGCATTCTTTTGGACAATCAGAAGTAAACAGTGGGATGTCCAAAAAATATGTAGAGATTGGATGGTTCTATACATCAACACTTAGAAGATTTCTTTGGTGAGATCCATTGAATGGCTGTTCACAACCATCTTTCATATGTGCCATGTGTAGAGCAAGGCATGCAAGACAGCTTCTTCCATACACCTATGTTATTGATGGTTTTCTTCAGATCTTTGTTTTCTCTTTTTCTTCCATTCTTTTTGCACA
The DNA here is from genome assembly GCA_025762735.1 of Platanus orientalis. Classification (NCBI taxonomy): domain Eukaryota; kingdom Viridiplantae; phylum Streptophyta; class Magnoliopsida; order Proteales; family Platanaceae; genus Platanus; species Platanus orientalis. The sequence goes on along the minus strand of JAOXJP010292931.1, from coordinate 4,811 downwards.
CTTTTAATCACCTAATGACACATATTTCAGGTTAAATATTTGTGGCTTCTATTTGAGTTGGCTGCGGGCTCAGACAACCTTGTTGAAAATGGGCCATACAAGTAAGTGGCATGCATCCTCACTCTAGTTTGATCAGGGAACCCAGAAGCATAGGATATGGCACATTACCATTGGCTAATGTTTTCTACCGTAACTGCGGGATTGTGGTCTTGATACCAGCTTACCTGCAAAGCAAAGCTACTCTTTCTTATACTACTATTTGTTTTGGAACTTCTACGCCTGCAGGTATATCTTCAGCACTGAAGGTCATTTATTGCCTGCAACCCCAGAAATATCTCTAGTACATGAACATTGTTCTTACTTTGGGGCATTCTGCAAAAATGATGACACAAGACAGCACACAGATATGTCTGAAACTTCAGTTGACCCTCAAGGAACTAATGGTACCAGATTCCATAGAGGTCAGGGTCCCACTAGTTTTCCACCAGACCCCACATCTCATGAGTCCATTTCTATGTCTGGCTTGATCAAGGTATGTAGTGCACCTTTTCAATTTTTTTTGATAATTTTTTCAATGTCATGTGAAATGACTATAAATTGGTCAAGTTTGACCTAAATTGTTATCCTTTTTCTGTAATGATTTTTTTAATAATTTCCAACAGGGGCTCTGCCCAGGACTAAGTCATGCCCAAAAGTATGGTATATCATATGCGGCTGCAACAGACACATCTCACATACACAAATCTGAAAATCAGCAAGAGACTAGTGTAGTCCCAAGTCACCCGATTGCAGAACACTCACCATCCAATGACAAAAAGGATGAAGACAATGTTCAGGAATCAAATCCTGGAGACTCAAAAGAGTGAACCATCTTGGAGATGTTTAAAAAAGTGTCTCAAAGGAAGACCAAACATTGGGATTCAATTTCAGAATGCATGGGACCTGATCTGTGAACGTCCTGAGATTTCTTTTTTTGCAACAAGGCTGGAGGCCACAAAGATTGCTGCATGCAGGGATGGTCTGAAGAGTCGGTGGCAAGATTGTGCATCCAAACAAAGCCTGAAGAATTCTCCATGTAACGAGATGTTTTTCGTTTGTCTCATTTACAGCAGGTGACATTTTTGAGGTCACAGTTTTGATTAATTTAGTCCCCAAGAGAAGAAAGGAGGGAGGGGGTGTGGCTTGGGGTGGGGTTGGGGATATCTATGGAAGAACAATCAGGTCTGTATGATTTTTTCATTTATTATTATTTTTTTAATTTTCATTGTATTGCAGCTCCTATTATGGAGACATGAACACTTCATATAGTATACTTTTGAATCTGAATTGATAAAGCAAATTAACTTCAGAAATATGGAGTCCAAACGGTAATTTGGGTTTCAAGGCTAGTACATTTTTCCTTCTGGTGAAAGGCTCATAAGCGATGTTGATGAGGATGATTGTCATTATAATATTTCATCACCAAGGTGGCTTGAAGCTAGTGAACCTGCTTTTCACAACGTAGGATTGACAAATTGGTTTGGATAATCGGTAATCAGTTGTATTTCTTTTTTTCCCCTTCTAATATAAGCAATTGAGCATATTCTTGTATAAGGCCATAAGCCTGTGATGGAACTACCAATGGGCTTCATGTCATCTACCATTAAGTGATACTGATATCGTTACATATTAATCTTCTTGTTCCCTTGCATTTATTTCCTTCAGATTCTCTAATACTTGGTCAAGCTTTTCTTCCCCAAACTCAACAATGGAAGATGACAATCTTTAAAAGGTTTTTCAAAATAAACGGGTGAAAGTCTTTTTCCTGGTTAAAAAGGGAAAAAAAAGGTTTTCAATATAAATGGTGAATTTCCTGGTTTCTAAATAGAAAACTAGTGCAACAGAAACTGCTCCCAGCACTTAAGACTCACGGCAACTCTAGTAAACTCTAGGGCATCCCACCACTAAAACAATTCTTGGTGTCAACCCGGAAAGATATGATCATTCGGTCCAGCTTTACGGATGCGTCAAACTTTGTTTAGTTGATAATAGAGTCTAAGACAGTCTAAAAAACAAACGAGTAGAATCCTATTGAACCACAGTATATACCAATCAAGAAACTAAAACAAAAATATATATATATATATATCAAGAAGCTAAGAAAACTAACTAGCAAACCCCTCCATGGCCCCAAATTTGGGCTTAAGTCATAACCATTGACCAGTGGATAAGAATATCAAATATACGTGACATCACAAGAAATTTCGACTAAGCATCACAAAACTTGTGATAAAGGAAGCTATCTAAATATGCCATGCAACTATGCCTATGATTCCAATACTCCAATCCAACTCTAAGGTTCAGGTTCTCAAATCACATACACCACTCCATGGATGCTTTATTGGATATTTTAAGTTTAGAGAAACTTTTCAGATATTTTTATGACGAAAATATCCTTTACTTTAAGATCTTATTACAACATTATTCAATCAGTTTTAAACCTAACCTTTACAAATTTGTCTTTTCATAAATCATTTGAATTTGAAAATATGATGGAAACCAAACTTTTGTGAAAATCAAATGGTAGTTGACAAGTTTTTAATGAAAAAAATGTTTAGTCCCACATCATTTAGAAACCAAAAAGGAAACCTCCTTACAAGTAAAGAAGTTTCAATGTATTTCACTTTAGTAAAAGAGACTATGCATCACACATCACGCAAGCACAGGTGTTGGCGCAATGGCGCTTTAGGTGCACTTCGCACTTGCACATTGTCATGAGTGTGTGTGTGTGGTGCATGGTGATAGTGTGTGTGATGTAGGCACTTGATGGTTGGCACAGATCCATGGTGCATGGTATGGGGCATGTGGCGTGTAGCGTGGGAGTGGTGCGGGTGTGTGACATGGCATGTGGTGCTTGACATATGTGCAGATGTGTTCAAAAGTGATTAATGAAAAGGCGCAACTCTTCATAAAATGGGGTACATTCTATACAAAATATAGAAGGGCACAACTCTTCATTCAAATAGATCACATGAAGAGGTGTCTACAAACACTAATAAGTGATCATACAGCACACACGAACAATCACAATCATTGGCTAAGTGCACCTATACGAAATCTATAAATAAAGGAGTCCTACCATTGTTTTAACACTTCAAAATCATCTTTCGCTTCTCTATTTTTTATTGTAAAACGTCTTTGTGTTATTTATATTATTTTTCATAAACAATATTCATTTTTTAAAAATAACATCAAATGTCAAGGGTTGATCTTACGATATTGCAAACCGCCGATCAACAACACAACCTATTGGTTGAACCTGTTTTATTTTAGAAACAGATTTGTTGACTCATTACAATCTTTGTCTTCTTCAAAGAGAATAGAGTAGAGAACGAATATTATCTTAAAGAAAGTGTAATCTGTGACTCAGACATTGTTACATTATCATCTTGTCTCTTCTTTGATTGTTATTTATTTAACATGTTTTAATTCATATCATTTTTAAAATTGGTGTTGTCCTCATCCACACCTTATTCATCTTCATATTCCTCCTAATTTATCTTTTTATCACCTCTGAGTATGTTCAATTATCTATTATACCTCACAATTGCATAAACAAAACTGATTACTTTGTTAAATTTTTTCACATTGGATGTGCATCCTCAAACGCTGCTTTTTCAATGTATCCCCTCAAACAGCTCTAATATTCATACAATTTTTGTGAGGTCATAGTTTCATCCCTTAGAATATTTTTACAAGTTATATCAAGTATGTAACTACTAAGCAAGAACTATGATATTTTTTAGATAGACTCTAAATAAAGAGAAAACAAATATATTATAAACTCTAAAAATTAAATAGAAAGGCTATATCTCTGCTGCAATTTTAGGTTTTAAATTCTAATAAACCTATAGGACTATAAAAGGGCATTTAGCATTTAGTTTTCCAATATTTTTATTTTTGCTTTAGAATGTGAATACTTAGATACACACTAATTCAGTTAGGGAAAAGATAAAAATAAAAACACATTCGAATTCCATTTGCAATCGGATGAACATGTTCGGCTTAACATCAAATAGCTAATGGTTGTAGAGCTAGGGCATTAGTCCCAGAATCTTCTCCACCATTCATCTATTAATTACAAATAATAGTTATCACTAATGACACAGGAGACAACAAAAACTATACCTAACATGAAAATATCATATCAGAAAGTATGAAATGATGAGTCCATCTATGGCTGCACTATGCTTAAAAACCCTTCAAGCTTTCTTAAAGAGCTACTTCTCAGAACCAAAACTTGAGCTTCACAGGGGGGCTTTCCATAATGGTGTGCGTGTGTCTGCATGTGCATGGCTATCTCTTTGGTGTCGCATCAAAATGTAGGGTTGATCCAATAACCAGCTACATGAATGTTGAAGTGACTTGCGTGAATTGTGAATCCAACACTTTCCGAGTGTGAATGGCTTCCCATGTCCATTCAATCTCTGCATGTTACCATAGATTGTTACTTATGTCAATGAGACAGGGAGCTTCGAAACAGATTAACCTGCAAAACGAGTACGAGTATGGTATTAGTATATTCTTTCTAGGGATTTTTGCTAAATCGGCTCATAAGTTTGGCAAACTTGCCAAATAATCAAGTAATTCAAAATATTATACAAAATGGACTTTTGAAGGATAAAAGGGTTTGAAAAAAAAGGTAATTATTAGTTAGGGTGAGGCTATTGGCACCCCCAAAAGTCCTCACCACACCCCCAAAAAATAAAAATCTCATTTTTACCCCCTCCCCAAACCACCCCTCCTCCCTCCTCCCTCTCTCTCCCCGATGC
>JAOXJP010292930.1:0-33039 GCA_025762735.1 Platanus orientalis | reverse complement strand
CTATATACTATTGATAATTTTAAAATAATTAGTATATTATTTATAATAAATATATATTATATATGTAAAAGTGCGGGCCTCGGGCCGGGCTCGGGCCCTCGCCGGGCCTAGCTCGGGCCGGGCTTTTTCGGGTCAATTTGAGGGCCGGGCTTGGGCCAGCCCAGCCCATGCCCACCCCTACTCATCAAGAGATAAACCTTTCCATTAATAATATCAATTGTCGATGCTTTACCATTAAATATTTCTTCTATTTCAATTCATCCAAACCTCTCAAATATTAAACTAGGCATGCATAAGTATGTGGAGACAGTTTTTCTTTTTCTTTTTCTTTTTTTTATACTTTTTTTGAGAGAATATTGTCATCACTTTGTTTTGTGGTATAGGAATTATAGAAATTGAAAATATAAAAATGACTAAAAAAATTGTACAATTCTTATTTCCAAAGTGGATTTGGTGATTAGGTTATGAATTAGGAAAGGATTGGACACATGGTTTCACCTGGCAAAGCCATTGACACCTATAGGTTTTAGGTTATGTAATTTATTTGATAAAGAACTAACCTAACCTTGATTGTTTAATTTGAATTCTTATCTTACGCATTAGATTACAAGTTATAACTACTCAAGATCGTAAAACAATTCCCACTTTTGTCACAAATTCACCCAATGCCAAACTTATAATGATAACTCATGTCTTCGGTGACTCGCTACTGGTATTAGGGCCTACCTTTCTGTCAATCTGTTGCATCCTTGAGTTATATGGTAGGTTACGTTAACGAATGGCTACAACACAAACTTTACGATCTTTGATAATATTACTCAGTCTTCTACGAGATTCAGATCTTGCTATACCAAAAATATTTCAGAGAAACACTAACATGTAAAAATTAAAACTAAAACATGTATGACCTATTTAAATTGAAGTAACAAGCAATAATCATGAAAATTAAGCATAATTGCAACAACTTGCTTGCTGATTTTTACATATTAACCAAATAAAAAAATAAAGGAAATTAACTTAAAGAAACTCCCAAATTAGATAGACCTGAAGGCTTGTAGTTTTATCAATTGAAAACTACTTAATTGAGCCAAACTATGAAACTATTCAAGGTTTACAATTATGGATAAATTAGATTATTGAAACATGTAAATAATTAAAGTAAATAAATTAAAAGAGGAAAATTGAAGATTTCAAAAAAGATAAACAATCTAGATAAGAACTCTTGATCATGAAAAATGGGATTCAAGAATTAAAATTAAGCGAAGAAAGTGAATTTTTGTGAAACCATATTCTAAAACAAAATAAATGTTATTTTCAGGATTTGGTGTCCAGGACACCAGGGGACTTCACATGGAATAAAATGGGCAGGGGTTAGATGAAATTTCAAGTTCCCATCCCTTTTATTCCATGTGTTATCATCCCCTGGTGTCCTGTACAGAATATTTGCTCCCATACTACAAACCGGAAAACATGAATGGAATTTAACTAGATTGAAGTAGAATACATAAAGTCAATAGAATAGCTTAAAATTATGAAATAAATCAAAAAAAAAAAAAATGTAACATGAAAAGCCAGACAGGAATCAAACTTGTAGATTGTTTCTGGTGTGCCCTTGTTCCTCAAAACCTTAAAAAATTGAGCTAATGGCCTCCAATGATATAAAAATACTGTGCAAAATTCTTTGCATTAAGGTTCAAAGGGTTGATGGCGTAATTAAGTATTATAGATTTTTAAAACCACTTAACCTAGGGTTTTTACTAAAGCAAAAGGAACGGAATTTTCTCTAGTTTAAAATGCTTAGATTAATCTTGGTTTTTAAGTCAACTGCTAGGATTGGAATTTTAAGTTTTCTAGAAAGAAATTGAATAATAAAATAAAGGGATTTTTCCCAAAATGGTTCAAAGTTTTGGCGAAATTGCCAAATAACAAGGTAAAAATAACTATTTCCGAAATTAGTTTTTTTAGGGGTAAATTTGGCAAAAACGAGATAGTTAACAGTTAAGACATTTTAATTATTCCTTTAATACCCCTAACCTACCAAATTGGGTAACCAATTCCCTTTCCTATTCCATCTTCATCACTCTTAATAGGTCATTGAACTGATCTAGGTCTGTAGTGTTCCCTGAATCAGACAAAGGAATGCAGGTACTTCGTTCACATTGGAGAAGAAAAGCTGGTTTGAGTATCGTAACATGCACTAGTTGTACCATATATATGCCACTTCTTCACGGTTCAAGCATTACAATGAGTTAAAGGATACCATCCTGTAAATTATTCTAATCAACCGAATCAACCAGCTTATCAAGGATCTGGCTGCATTATACCATTACTTCAACACTGCACTCAACCGTAAAAATCAGAGTTAAGAGAGAAAAAAAGATAGATTTATAGAAGAAAACTAGAGGGGAAACTAGAGGAGACTTAGAACGAGTAGGGGAATTCGGAGTAATTACAATCCTATTTCAACCATGACTATGATATTTACGCCAAGCAACAACGCTATATATTAAGATAAAATATCTCAATCAGATGGTTTAAAAGGATTTAAAATTATATTAATTGGTAGAGAATTATAGTTGGTTGGCAGGAGACCCAAGCTTGACCACGAATCCCACTAAATATGTAGGTTAGCTGAGCCACTACAATGAACCACCATGAAAAGTTGAGCACCACGGCTGCGCCAACCAAGCCCCACCACTGCGCCAACCAAGCCCCACCGCTGCTTCTTCAAGAGCCATCTAATGAAGGCATGTAACACAAGTGCCATCAGCACAATCAACGCCATCACCATCATATTGCTATGTGCCCACAGAACTTGGTGACTGTGAAGTTCATAGTGGTGGCTATAACTGATTGTGAAGTTCAGATAAACCAGCAGATAACGACAGTTTGGGATCAAATTGAGAGAGAAAAATGGAGAAGATAGGAGAAACATATATGAAAAATAGAAATACATGAAACGACGGATTTGGTTTCCTATTAATTATACCATATAACTAATTTAGGGCTAACAAAGTAATTAGCGGTTGTTAAAAATCGATTTCAGAAATAGATTTTTTTACCTCGTTATCTAGCAATTTTGCCAAAACTTTGAACCGTTTTGGAAAAAATCCCTAAAATAAATCAACTTAATTAGATTTTTTATTGTTCAAAGTTTTTAAACCATTCTAAATTAACCACTTTGTATCATTCGATGTCCAATATTGAGAAGAATCAAGGCTACAAACCCAACTAATATTGTTCAATCAAACAAAGAAGTGGGTAATACCAATTGACATTCCCAGTCTATCAATTGAATCTAATCACTTGCCAATCGATGAAAAAGAAGGCCTAGATATCCGATTTGATATTGTTTAGACATACCTTTGTGGAATCATTACTCATAATTTCATCAATACCAAAGAAATGCAAGGTCAATTTTAAGGGTCTTCAGAGATATTTTCGATGGTCAAAACTTTGTTTAAAAAATGAGGTTTACTATGTAGGTTCTTTTTTTTTTTGGTAAGAATAAAATGTAGTTGACAATACCTTCGTAAAGGGAGCAAATGTCCTGTCCATGTCCAGGACTCCAAGGTATATCATATGAAATAAAATGGGCAGGAATTTGAAATTTCATCTAACCCCTACCCATTTTATTTCATATGAAGTCCCTTGGTGTCCTGGACACCATTATAGGCAGAACATATATTTTGCTTCCTAAATGATGGTATATTGTTCATTTTGCAAAGTGTTGGAAGTGTCTTGATTTCACATGACTAAAAAAAGTTGTGTGTGACACCAAAACCAAAAGAGAAACTTGTGTTTTTGGAAGTTATCTTTTGTGGGACTCTTAAGCGGGGCTCTTAAGCCATGTTTTAGGGTTTTCCATTGTTATATATATATATATATATATATATTGTGTGGGAAGAGAGAGACTTTGGAGAGAGGTAAGAACATACTTGGTGTTGGAGAGTTCTTTTTTGGATTTTGCCTTAGGGTTTCACCTTTGGGTTTGGGAATTTGTCATTATGCATTTTGTACTCTTTTTTATTCTCCATATTAGTGAAGTTATTGATCGTCTTCACCCGTGGATGTAGGCAGGTTTGTCGAATCACGTTAAATATTGTCTTCTGTGTAATTGTTCTTTGTTGTTTATGTTTTCTCGTTTTGTTTTACGCATCATATACTTGAATTCAATTTGTGTTTTGCTCCGTTGTGTTATTCTGACACAACAAACTAGTATCAGAGCTAAAAGTTGTTGTAGATCTTTGATTCTTTTTTTTTTTTTTTTTTGGATTTTACGATGGCAACTACAAGGTTTGAGGTTGAGAAGTTCAATGGAAAGAACGGTTCTGACTTATGGCAAATTAAGATTTGAGACCTACTGATTTAACAGGGTTTGCACAAAACATTGAAAGGGAAGCCTACTAGGATGTCAAAAAGCGACTGGGAGGATTACGATTTGAAGGCTAGGAGTGCGAACCATTTATGCCTTGAAAGCCTTTACATGATGAAATCCATTACAAATCATCTCTACCTCAAGTAGAAACTATATACCCTACGGATGCAAGAAAATATTGATATTTCTAAACATCTTAATGAGTTTAATATGATTATTTATCAGTTAACAAGTATTGGATCAAAGATTAAGGAATGAGATAAGACCCTAATCATTTTGTTTTAGCTTCCTTCATCATATGAGCATCTTGTAACAACTCTGCTATAAGAAGGATTCTATTGATTTAGAGGAGGTAATAGTAGCCATTTTTTTAAATAAGATGAAAAAATTGGGTTTTGTTAGCAAAGTTCAGGCTAAGGCTGAAGGTCTAGTTGCTCATGAGAAGACAGAAAAAAAGGGATTTGGTAGATCTCATCGGGATTTTGAGTGTCACTATTGCCTTAAAAAAGGGCACATTGAGGGTAATTGTTCTAAGCTCAAAGAAAAGAAAGAGAATATTAAATTCTCGGATGCAGCTGACATTGCAGATGAAGATTTAAATGATGACATGGTTCTTTCTATCATCGTTGGTGATGATGGATTTCAGGATGTTTGGATTCTTAATTCTGGTTGTCCTTATCATATGTGTCATAATAATGATGCGTTTTCTACCTACAAGTCTATTGAAGGTGGAGTTATCTTGATGGATAATGGTATGTCATACAAGATTTTGGAGATAGGTACAATCAAAATCAAGATGTATGATAGAGTTTTGAGAGCATTGATAGGTGTTTGGCTTGTTCCAGATTTGAAGAGGAACCTTATTTCTTTGGGTGAACTGGATTCTAGAGTGTATAGCCTTTGTGAAAAAAAAATCCATGAAGATTCTTCGGGGTGTCCGGATTGCTTTGGAAGTAATAAAGGTTATGAATGTTTATGTGTTGATTGGGAACACCTATGTTGAAGAGTTAACAGATATGTCGACAAAGCCAGGTTCGGTGATTGAGTTTAAGGGTGACTTGAATTCTATCAGTTTGAAAGAGAACTGATTGTGTACCCTTCAGGGTTTGGTGGAGAAAATGATCTAGAAGCTTCGTTCAGTTTTTGGTTTGGTGGAATTCAAATCAAGGTAAAGATTTGTTAGAAGTGCCTTGATTTCACACGGTTGAAAAAGTAGTGTGCGACACCAAAACCAAAAGAGAAACTTCTGTTTTTAGAAGTTATCTTTTATGAGACTCTTAAGGGGGGCTCTTAAGCCTTGTTTTTGGGTTTCCCTTTGTTGGTATATATATATATATATATATATTGTTTTTTATCCTTTTTTGTGTGGGAAGATAGAGACTTTGGAAAGAGGCAAAAACGTACTTGGTGTTGGAGAGTTCTTCTTTGAGTTTTGCTTTAAAGTTTTACCTTTGGATTTGAGAATTCGCCATTGTGTGTTTTGTACTCTTTTTTATTCTCCACATTAGTGAAGTTATTGATCGTTTTCACCCGTGGTTGTAAGTAGGTTTACCGAACCACATTAAATATTGTTTCTTGTGTGATTGTTTTTTGTTGTTTCTATTTTCTCGTTTCACGCATCATATACTTGAATCAAATTCGTGTTTTGTTCTGCTGTGTTGTTCTGATACAACACAAAGCATTCAAATTTTTTTTTTCAACAAAGAAAGGTTGGTGAAATCTTTTCATAGACCGACAAGAATAAATTTCTATACGCTCCTAATGATTTTACCAAAGCTTTATCCACCTTATCAAACACACACATACCATTAGCATGCGGTGCCATGTCACCATCAACAGACAGAGAGAGAGAGAGAGAGACCCTTCTTATGAAGCCATATCTTCTGTAACACCGGTACCTATTCCCTAAGGATATGGCTCCCCTTCGTATGTGAAAAAGACCATCTCTTTACCTAAGAATAAGGTATTTTAGACTAAGTCAAGACACTGCTGAAAACCAAATGACCCCTTCAAGATAACCCTCTCTCTCTCTCTCTCTCTTTTGTGGGTAGGGGCTGGATTCTAGGCCTTAATTACGGGTTGATATCCTCTATGACGTGAATATTTACACTGGGCCTGGAGCCACCATTCTTGGTAAGCCATGTGGTGTCACCATGTGGCATCACCACCATCCTTGTCAGTACCTGACACCACATGGCTCCCCATGAATTGTAGCTCCAGGCCTAGTGTAAATATTCACGTCAAAGAGGATATCATTCCATTAATCTCGGGGTGATATCTTCTACGCCACCCCCCTCTGCAACGCTCGGGAGCCGAGACAGAGGAGGGGACTCAATTCACTTTCTAGGGGTGAAGTGACAACTCCAAAAGTGAATTGATTCCCCCTGCCTCGGCCCTCGTGCGTCATTAATTTCTGTCACCAAACGCCACAACATCTTCATCAAAGCTTTTCTATTCATCAAATATTAAGCTCCGATCTCCATGCCACCTTCTTTGATGGGTTTGCACGGGTACCCATCATCTCTAATCTGAATGGACAATTAACACACCAGTCTCTGCCCAGAAGTGATACAATGTCTGGCAATGAGAAGGATTTTGTCCACCTCTCTAACGAATGCTTAGGTCCACTGGGTGTCAGGATGTGGACACATCAGCACCAAAAAGTGATGTCTCCTCCCCCCCCCCCAGAAAAAAAGTGTAAATCAATTTTTGGTGCTGATGTGTCTGCCCCCTTGACACCCAGTGGACCTAAGAGTGCAGTAGGAAGGTGGACAAAGGCTCTATTTATAAATATGCAGGTATCATTATATATTTACAGCAATACCCTCCTTTAACCCATGTGTATTGACCAAAACACCCTTTGGCGTGTTGATTGGTATTGGTGTGATATTAGTCAATTGATACCGGAGATGATTCAAACCCGGGTTTGCACATGGACATTAATCTCCATCACAATACCTAGCCGATGAGGCCTCCATTTTTGCTGTGTTTCATCAAATCAGGGTAAACTGGTGTTTTATTGCCCCTGAGCAACTTTCATTTTATCCTATTACTGTAGGTCGAAGACATAGACATCGTTCATTAGCTGGTGCAGCACAACCTGATCCCCGCTGCTGGCTATCTTAGACCTGAATTACTATTGGAACGTATCATCTTCTACACACAATTGGATCTATGCCACTGTCCACTGTGTGTCCCATGGTGTCCATTGTGGCCAAGATGGTTATTGCAAACCAATGCAACCTCAAAATGTTGCTGCATATCGCTTGAACTGAACCAATAGGGATAATGCGCCATCTTTCCATATGCCACCACTGATTTTTCAGGTTTTCTCATCTCCCCAATGCCCTATGTTTCATCGACATTAGAATGCCTATCTTAAATAGGTTTCCCTCTTTTCATTTGTAGGTTAATATGGAGGCAAGAGATGCTATTAAAAAATTTGAAGAAAATGCTTGTTCAAGGCTGAGGGGACAAGCCCATGTCCAACCAACACAGTTGAGGCTAGGACTAGTGTTTTTGAGCAATGGAGGTCTGGCTTTGTCCCATTGTGGCATTGCCCTTTTTTTTTAACCCATAAAGGCCAAGCCTAGTCTGGCTTGTTGTGGGGTAGCACTAGCCTATCGTGGTGTTGATCCACTATTGGCTTAGGGAGAACTCCTTTTCATATTATTCTGTTGGATGAATTATAGATATAATAGGTCCATGTAAACTTTTTTTTTTTTCTTCAAGAGTTCACTTTGTTCTCTTCCATTGATACAGCCATCATCCGTACTTAATCATCTTATCCATTTCAACATCACACATTGTCTCAACTTAAAATCTATTAGCAATTGCATCTATTGACGTCAGTGAGTGGAACATCAATTATTGTCAATTGGACGATGAATTATTCTAAATTTCATGACTTTAAGGACAGTACTGAAAAATAAATAAACAAAATAAATAAAGGAGTAGAATTAATATTAATGGAATAATCTTGATTTAATTTTAATACTAAAATTAAGTTAAATTGGTTAAGCTATATAGATATCAAAATATGATAGATTTAGACCAGGTCCCCTTTTATTTTGATTGCCATGTAATTTCTATATAAAACTTCTTGTTACATCCTTAACGAGTAATGGTAACAATCCAAATTACATAAAAACTATCAAGTCAAAAACTCAAATCAAATTCAAACAATTAATGTGTGTCTACATAAAAAATATCCACATGTTTTTCTAGTACCAATGTTAATAGCAACATGTATCACCCAAAAGTCCTAGATATTAGAACTTATGCGGTAAACGAAAATTGCTCTGCATAAATCCTATAAATGTAAAAAATTTAAATACAATTTTTTATAGAACAAATTTGTTTGCATCCGAGATTGACTGTAGTAATTAAATAAATGTGGGTTACCTTACCTTGCACATAAATCATCATAGCTGTTATCGCCTCTATTCCAATTTATTCAATGACAACCCATTTATTTCCAAAAGCCATCTGTAAGCAAATCAGTGGGATCTAGCATGACCTTTGGTGAGAATATTTTGAAGGTAGAAGTCACTTATACCTTAAAGCTAGGAAGCTTTTCAAAACCAGTAAACACTATGGTAGGCTAGGCATCGAGGAATGGAGGTCGTTAATAGATCTATGGTCACAAAATCTGGATGGAGATTTCTACAAAATTCAAATTCCATTTAGATTCATCTTCTTAAAGCTAAATATATCTTACATGAAAAATTTTGGAATAGTAAAAGACCTCCTTCCATTTCTTGTACTTGGAATGACATTTGAAATGTAGAGATCTTCTTCAAGCAGGTATTCGCTGGTCAGTAACAAATGATAATAATATTAATATTTGGTTTGACCCATGGATTCTATCTATGATATCTTTTGGGGCTGGAGAGAACCTGACATGATCTTTATGTCAAAAGGTTGTGAGTTAATTGATCTAGCAACCAGAATTTTTTGAGAACAGAGCTGATTCAAAAAAAATTTCATCCTTAAGTTGCAGAAGCTATTTCTTGAGTTCATTTGAGCATGGAAGATGGATAGGAAAAGGATTATCTATGGACTTTAACTCCTTCAAGAAAATGTAGTACAAAGTTTGTCTATACCCAAATTCAAAAACTTTGACCCATGTCTTACCAAGTTTTCAATTATGATATGTGGGTTATGATGAAGTCCTTTGGAAAATTACTAATTTATATCCTTGGGTCATTATGTTCATATGGAGATGTTTACAACACACCTTGCCTTTGGGAGATAACTTATCAAAATTCATCTTTGGAATGGACATAAGCTGTCAGACATGTGGTTTTACATTAAGAAACTATTGATCTTTTTTTCTATTGTGAATTTGTGTAGGTGGTATTGTTCAGGTCTCCTTGAGCCTAAAAATCAAAGAACAATTTAAAAGTTTCAAAAAGTGGCTTAAAGAATGAAGCCTGCTTTATCCGAATGTCCAATATGTAAGATCAGGAGCTACTATCCTTTGGAAAATTTGAAAGGCAAGAAACAATAAACTGTTTACAAAGTGCCCGATTTTACCTAAGAGGGTGATTTAAAATGCATTCAAAATGATTAATGACTATCGAGGTGGAAGTGATGAGGGGATGGAATTGGATGTTCCATCTATAAACAATGGAGTTTGTGATAGGTGTAATGAGCAGTGGAGACCTCCTCCAAATTGTATGTTAAAAGTAAATGTTGATGGATTTACATGTCAATAAAGTACAGCTACATCCATCATAAGAAATTATCAGGGAGAATTTTTGGGTCAACACTTAAAAATTTTACAAGGTTGAAATGCAAAAGAAGCTAAAGCTTAGAGTTTCTTGGTTGGAATTTAGTTGGCTCGAAACTTCCTAAACTGCCAAATTACAATAGAAGGAGATTGCCTCCCCATAGTCACTCTCCTCATAAGATAGACAGTTTTTCCCCATGGCACATCCATGCAATAATCCAAAACTGTCGAAGAATCTTGAGGATTTCCATGTATCTCCAAATTTCTTATGTACCCCGGTCCAACAATAAAGCAATTCATTGCATGGTAACTATTGCGGCAGGGGAGCATTTATCACAGTCGTAGAAAAGTGCTCATGTATCAGGTGAATTAGCTATGATTCTTGATTTTGAATCTAATCAAGTATCTCTTTGATTGAATGAATTCAAGCTCAATGCTCTTTAAAAAATAATAATAAATAAATAAATCAAAATTGGAGAGGTTGAATTTTGTTCCACAAGCTCTCTTTTTTAATTTGATTTCGTCCCTTTATTGGACCAATTCCTTAGCCCATAGGGTGAAGGTGCCATATTTCAAGGTAAATCAACCTTGATTAAGGATGGTGCACTGTCCTCCCTAATCTAACGAATCCTTTTATATTGTCTATAGTGACGTTAGAAAGATCAAATAATCAAAGGAAAACAAATACTGTAGAAGAAAGTGAAAGCAAAAGTCGTAGATAAGTAAGTGATGCTTTCTTTTTAAAACTCTTGAATATAGTCCATTGTAGAGAATTCTTTTATTTATTTTATCTTTTATTTATATGTAATGTAGAGCACTCAGGATCCTCTATGGTGAAAGTGTTTTGATACTCAAACTCAACACGTGACCAAAATAGTTGGACATGTCCCCAAAAATTTAAAACACCAGCCCATTTTGAGAATGTCTCAAGCATTGAATACATATATATATTGGATAGGTGTCATGCAGCGTAATTTGTCTTCACTTTAGAGGTTTCAGAGTGAATTTAAAGGGATTGAAACTCATTTACAGAGCCCCCTACAACCGAATTACTATGTTGTTTCTCTGAAATCTCTCCAGAACTCCAATGATTAAGAAACTACCAAGAAAATAAACAGCATGATATAATATAATAACTACAATTATTTAATTTGAGTTCTTAAATAAATAATTATATCAAAAGTTTGTAGGGAAATTGTTATTTACTAGTTTACTCCATAAAGCTTTTATAGAAAAAGAAACACATGATATCGAAAAACTACATACAACACACCAAAGACTCAGTCGTGGAGAAAGATACACATGATATGAAGAAAGATATGTACCACACACTAAAGACTTTTAGTTGTCCACATAACGGTGAAAAATCTTTAGTGTGTGATACGTATCTTTCTCCATACCATGCGTATCTTTCTCCATAGCTTGATTTCTTTTCTTCTTTAAACTTTTACGTCAAGTTGGGATAAGCAAGTTCGGTTAAGATCAACCTAAGTTGCACCCCTAGTAACCATTCTATTAATTTAAAGTCTCAAGTTTTGCTCTAGGATCCAGCATGAACTGCTGTGGTCCGGATCCTCTCTTGCATCGAACGTACGTCCTACGGCATACACGTTGTCAGGTATAACCACTTAAAGTTGGAGTTAAGACTCCTTTTAAGAATAGGAGTCATGAAAGATGGTAATAAGAGGAAATAAAATTAGATAAAATGATAGTGTTATTGGAGTAGGTTTTCTTCAAGGGTTTTAGAGTGAGAAATGGTGTACAAGATAAAATAGTGTGGGTTTTTGGTTTTTTGAAAACATATTTCTTTGTATAGATTTTTCATTCTCATAGTGAAAAAAAAAAAATTGGTTATCTCCCGTCGACATATGCATATCGTTGAATCATGAAAAATCATTGTCTTGTGTGATTGTTGATTTCTTTGTTACTTTATTATTTATGCATAGATCGTGTGTGGTTTAGACCGGTATCCCATTACATGGTATTTTAGGGTTGTTACCGCTACGACAACAATTGATATTAGAGTTTTCGATTCGTGTTTGGGAGGAAGAGGAAGAAATTGGTGAGTAATTTTTTTTTTTAATTATTATCAAAGGGTTACTTTTTAAAATTTTTGAGTTGATTAATTTATTATAACAATAAATGATTTCATTAGTTAATTCTCTATAGAGAAATTTGATGGAAATAGTAGTTTCATTTTTTGGCAAAGAAAAGTGAATGATGTGTTTGTACAACAAGATTTGTATAAGGTATTGTAGGGAAAGAAAAGAAAGTCCAAGGAGATGGAGGATGATGATTCGCAAGATATAGAGATGAGGGCAATTAACATAATTTGTCTTTTTCTTGTAAATAACATATTGTTTAACATTATGAATAACAATTCAACACCGATTTTATAGGAGAAGTTGAAAAAAAAAAAAAAAAAAAACTTTACATGGAAAAAAGTCTCACCAACAAATTACATTTAAAACAGCAACTATATATGGTAAAGATGGCAGAAAGTGTTAATTTATAGGAACACACATAAATGTATTCAATCAGTTATTGGATCAACCAAACAAAGTTGATGTCAAAGTGGAGGAAGAAAGCAAGACTATTTTGCTTCTTACCTCATTTTCTAATTCCTATGACAACTTGGTGACAACGTTATTATTGAAGAAAGATACAATAAACCTAAAGGATATTAAGACATCGGTTTTATCTAATAAGATTAAGAGAATACCAAATCTTGAACGAGGACAAGATTTTGAGTTAGTTGGTCAATTAGAAAATTTCAAAGGAAATTCACCTATGAAGGGATTTGTGAATAACAGGTCTAAGTCTAAGTTTAGAGGAAATGGAAAGGTACAATATTTTTATTGCAAGGAATATGACTACATTAAGAGGGATTATCTAGAATATGCTAATAGAAAGAAAAGTGAAAGTCAAAGTACAACGTTAGTAGATGAACATGAGGAAAATGTTTGCATAGCCTCTAAGGGTATGAATATTTTTTCTCATGATAAGTGAATATTAGATTTAAGTTATCATGTTTATATATGCTCTAAAAAATAATATTTTGATAAGTTCTAAGAGAATAAGAAAGATGTTTCTTTAGGTGATGTGTTAACTTATAACATCACAGGTGTTGGGGTAATGAAGATATATCAATATGCTTGATGGAATGGTTCGTACTTTTTGTGGTGTGCATAAATCCCTAAGATGCGAAAGAATCTAATATCCCTAGGCTAGTTGGATTCTATGGGTTGCAAGTATTTAGCTGCAGGTAGAGTCATGAAAATTACACCCGGTTGTTTGGTCTTGATAAAGAGATAAAAGTTTGATGGTTTGTATCATTTAATGGGGAATACAATGATTAGTGATATTCCTTTGACCTTGATGGGTAATTGGAAATAGGAAATACATAATAGCAAGAACTTATGTATGGTCTCTTTCGTAGTTGGGGTGGAGAACTATTATGGCTTTTTAGGTGATAGACGATGGTGAGATAATTCATACGGTTTAAGAGGAGGATTAAGGTCCCTCTCTGGATTTGACTAGGCAAGTCGACTCGGGGCAACTATACATAAGCATTAACCATGTTATGATTAAGTCAAATGGTGTCAAAACCCAATTGATTCGATGATATGTGTAGTGGTGGTTCTTTAAGGCTAATGGTTGTTTATGATGATATAAAACAAGTAAAAATTTAGATTCGAGATGGAGGTACATTCTAGATATATATGACACATAGTTCACTAAGAACGAGTGTAAATTTTCTCTAAGTTGGTTTTGAAATGTGAGCCAAATTAGAGTGTGGTGCACATGTCAAAAGTAGTATGTCTTGACAAAGATCAAAGATACAGACAGAGCTAACTTCAACAAGAAATCTTTAAGGGACTGAAAATAAAGCCAAGGTGGAGATTTGTTGGGTACATCTTTATTTCAACTAGCTATATGATCAAGCGGTGGCCACTTAAAGTTGGAGTTAAAGACTCCTTTTGAGAATAAGAGTTGTGAAGGATGGCTGCAATGGAAAATAAAAAATTAATAAAATTAGGAAAAAGATATAGAGGATAAGCAATCACAAGGGAGTTCTTGGGGTGGGTTTTTCTTTAAGGGTTTGAGAGAGAGAGAGAGAGAGAGAGAGGGTATACAAGGGAAAACGATGTGGTTTTTAGGTTTCAAAAAACACACTTCTTTGTATAGATTTTGTATTCGCATAGTAAATAAAGATTTGATTCTCTCTCATGGATGTAAGCACATTGTCAAACCAACATAAAAATCATTCTCTTGTGTAATTTTTATTTTGTTGTTATTGATTTATATTTTATTGCATAGATCGTGAGTGGTTGAGACTCGTATCCCATCATGTGGAATTTTAGGGCTGTTTCTATTGTGCGAACACACATATTCCAAAAATGTGAAACACCAATCTTAAGTATAACTGGGCAGGCTAGGCAAGTTGAACTTCGGGCTGGGCCGAGTTCGGGTTTAAATATTAAACCCGAAGTAATTTTCGGGCTGGGCTTGGTCACAATATATTTTAGCTCGAGACCCAACCCGAAATAGATATTAAGTCCATATATGTCGATCCTATTAATACTGAATATACGATGTAAATATACTTGAACTCTAACCCTCATCTACTTCTCCCCTTTTGGTTGCCACCGTTGATTGGAGCTACTATCGGTGTCAAGTGGCATTTTCCGGAATCATCACAAAAGAAAGATAAAAAAGAAAATAGAATCTTATGAGGTTGATTCCCCTTTTATTCTTCCCGTTTAGAAAATCTGCTTCCTCGTTCTCCTCTCCTTAGCTATTGGCGTTAATTCAATACCTGAACAAGATCTTCAAACAATACCCTCGGCTCCTAGATCTAGAGGTTACAACTTCTTCCAATACTCCATAAGTAAGTTAGACATCCATTATTACAAGATCCTCTCCATTATCACATGGTTTCTTGCTATATCTCCATGTCTAATTTATGAAGAAAAAAATAGGGGAATCAGAAACGAACAGTTAGACTTTATTAACCACACGGTCCATGGTCTGGTCTGATGTCTTCTTCGACTTTTTCATTTAATATATATATATATATATATATATATATATTAAAAAATATTATTTTTTGCAGAGTAGGTTCCAATAAGCCAAAGCTCACCTTATGAGGTTTGCAGGTCATTGCTTAGGAGTTGGAAGTAAGGCAAATATGCTTTGACGCTAATAACCCTGTAAATAAGATACATTGGGAGGGGAGTTGTTTAGCAAGACAATGGCTTTCAAGCTATATCCATATTTTAGGCTATCGTGGTGATCTCTACTCCACTGCATTTTTCTGTTTCACAATCCACAATGTTTTCATTCAATCTGTGTAGACTTGGGTTGCTAATTTCAGGCCAGCCCGAACTCGGCCCGAAACCTAATCTATTACAGTGCGTTGGGTTTGCGCTGAGTGGTTTGGGCTAAGTTCGGGTTCGGGCTAAGCTTAGGCAGAGCTATTATATTTCAGGCTGGGCTCAGATTGACCCTAACCCGGCCCTACCCAGCCTAATTGACAGCCCTACTTATGATGTAGGGATTTTCGGGAATCACACCAATATGAAAGACATATTCTTAGGTTTAGGTAAAAATAATTTTTTTGGAGAGAGTTTTTGGGTTTTGATGAAGTTTCGTTTTGAGTTTTGGGAATTCATTTGTATTTTAAAATCTTCATTATAGTGAAAGCTTTTGATCGTCTTCACCCGTGGATATAAACAATCTTGATCAATCATATAAATCTATGATTTCTATGATTGTTCTTTACATTTTATGTTTTCTTATTTGGTATTATGTTGCTGCAAACTTGAATCTGATCTGTTTTGTCAGAACATATACAATGAAAACTAAGAGTGACATTAAGCAAACAACCTTGTAATTAAAGACGAATTCAGTCCCCCTAATATTTTGAAGTTATATACTATAATAAACCCCGAACTGTTGTTGAATATTAACTTCATCTGGGGCCCAGGTAGGTGGCTCTTACCTGACATAAGTCTATGAGTCAGCCTTGATAATGACAAACACCTACCATGAAAGA
Organism: Platanus orientalis; assembly: GCA_025762735.1. Classification (NCBI taxonomy): domain Eukaryota; kingdom Viridiplantae; phylum Streptophyta; class Magnoliopsida; order Proteales; family Platanaceae; genus Platanus; species Platanus orientalis. The sequence continues at coordinate 16,869 of JAOXJP010292930.1, read as the reverse complement.
TAATTCAACAGTAGAAGCATTATTACAACCATAAGCTATACGATGTGGTGCGTTCATTGCCAAGGAAAAAACAAATACTGTTGACAAAGATATTAGAATGATCTCTCTGATCCAAAAACATAAAGGGTTTCCATACAAATAATAAAAATTGAGACTGGTCAAAGACATTGAACTGCTGGAGATATGGATCTTCATCTGGCAGGTTAAGATCATAACCATCTGGCCATCATCGTCGTCGTTGTCATCGTCTTATCCCAATATTTGGGTTGTCTACCAACCTGACAGAATCCTCTCCCTTCCCATGGCAGAACAAGCAAAGCAAGTCAAAAGCCTGACTTTGAAAATGTTATCCTAACCAGTTCATGAATCCTTTTTGCCGATTTCTGCGAAGTAACTAAACTACTTTATAGAACTGACAGAAATAATGAAGAGGGTTAAAATGGTAAGTGGGATTGTCTCTTGTCGTTTGGGGTGGCCAGGGACCTGGATCGGGCTGAACCAATTATAGGTTAGTTAAACTATGCCAATCTCAGCTAGGCCCTACATCGAGTAGACCAGGGCAGACCTAGCCCAACCCTCAAACATTTGTACTAAGACCGAGGTCTGGACCATTACTACTCTTAAGTCTTAATGGGTACCAAGGAAACAGGAAGTCCCTATTTGAGTAATCACAGAATTATTGTCACATTGTGACCTTCCTCCCAATTTAGAAAAATATCAGTTGAGAGATACCTTGTGCAGAACTAAGTAAACTACCAACATGATAATGGATCTGAATCCTCCTCTCTTCAAAAATATATCCCAGTTTAAACAACTCCTCGGATCATTAAAACCAACCTTTCCAAACCCGTGTTTATGATAATCCTTAACTAATCCTTCATTGCCTCATCTTTTGGAGAACCTTGCCAGCATTGCATGCAAAACTTTCTCAAATTATTCGAAATCGATGAACCCATCTTTATTCAAAATCAAAAACTGATATTGGCACAAACAAAAAAAAAAAAAGCTTGCATAGAATGTTTGGAGGTCTAGGGTTCTCAACTTATTTTGATAAATGGAGTGCCATACCTTAACAATGCAACAATGCCCAAGTAAAACAACTTGTCCTGACCAAAAGGAAAAATAAATGTAAAATTTATTATATCTAAGGGTAATTTGGGGTATATAAATGTATATTTATGTATGTATGGGTTAGGTTTATTGATGTCAAGTTTGCAGAAAGATTGTAGGTGAAAAGAAGCATCCTTGAGCGGTGAAGATAGTAGTGCCTTTCATTGTTTTGATATCTTTTCCGAAACTAGCACTAATGATATGACGTATTCTAAAGTTTTTTTTGTTCTTTTTCCCAGGAAAGGAAAGTGATTAGAGTTATCATTTTGTATTGGTTAAGATATGATTCCTTTTGATAGTGAAATGGTCCCGCAGTCAACTAGGGACGCCACTGTGAGGTAGCTTAGCTGTAAACTTGTGACACCTGGGTCATGGAATAAACTTGTAATGTCCTATCAGTCCATTAAAGAAAGCGACTCTTCATAGAAATATCTGAAATCTGGAGATAAACTCAAGGTGGTTATGAGGATAAAGAAAAGAAAACCATTTTTCAATTCAACCCATGAGATTTATCTAGAATTATTGAGTCGGTGTCTTGATTTCACTTTTGCAACACGCTAGAACAAAGAGAAGTCTTATCTTATAGGGTATTTTTGAAAGTTTGATCAAACTTTAAAATAGGGTTTCTTGGGTCTCTATATAAGAGACGTTTATGGGTTTTAACGGCTGATGAAAGAGAGAGATTTTGGTGAGAGGCAAAAACGTATTTGATTTTGTAGAGTTCTTCTTTAGGTTTTGCCTTACGGTTTTATCTTTGGGTTTAGGAATTTGTCATTGTGCATTTTGTACTCTTCCTTATTCTCTGTATTAATGAAGTTATTGATCGTCTTTGCCCGTAGATGTAGGCTTTAAACTAAACCACGTTAAATATTGTCTCTTGTGTGATTGTTCTTCGTTGTTTCTGTTTTTTGTTTTGTTTCATGCACATCACATATTTGAATCTGATCCCACTACAACAAAAAAGGCTTTGTACAACGCTTAGACAATGTTTTTTAAACACTGTTTCGAGCCGCATTTTTTAAAAAGCACTAGAAACGCTGGCTATATAAAGTTATTATAGACAATGTTTTGGGAAAACGCTATCTATAGTGTCATACTTTATACAACGTTTTCAAAACACTGTTTAACATATGTTTAAAAAAAAAAATTGCTTGATTGTTGTCTTGCTGATCCTAACAGTCCTTTAAGAGACAAAAAGAGCAAATGCTTGGATAATTAATTGGTTAAATAATTATAATACAACCCACCTATGCATCCATCTAGATCATTCAATTGAACTTGGGTATACTTCAAAAATTATTTTGGTTGTTATCTTGTTGATCCTAACAGTCATTTAAGAGACAAAAATAGAAAATGCTTGGATAATTAATTAATCAAAAATGTAGTTTAGTATCATTTTAGTTATGTCCTTAGTTGTATGTTTTTTAAAATACTTTGGTTCATCTGCTTGATGCCTATCTACATCATAAATGCCAACATTCTGATCCTAATGAATTACTTACTAGTCTCATTGACAAGTTTAGATGGAGCCTACTTCTACACGGACTTTGGTTTGCATAGATTTGAGTGGAATATCAAAGTACTTACCAATCTTTCAAGGAACTAAGAACATCTTTAAAGAAGAAGGTTGCCACTATTGATTACTCTCATTTATAGTTTTATAATTTCATGTTTTTTCCCCTTTGGAGTTAGCTATTGGTTTCTTTTCCTATTGTTCTTCTCAACAGGTTTTTTGTGCAAGCATCTATAAAATTGTCTTATTGTACTTCTAAAATAAAAAATATAGGGTATTTGTCACTTCTATAAAGATATTAACTTAGTTGTTTTCAAATATCTATAGATAATTTGTTCCTACAAATTTTATGATTATTCAATTAGTTCTAATTGATTAAATACCAAATTTTAAAATTACATACTTGAACAAGTACAATTTTGTCTACATCAGCACGGGTTCTGTTGTGCTATTCTGGTACAACAAATTGGTATCAGAGCTAAAAGTTAGAGCTACGAATTGAGGGTTCTTTTGTCTTGGAGATTTTGCGATGGCGGCTACAAGGTTCAAGGTTGAGAAGTTCAACGGAAAGAATAGTTTCAGCTTATGACAAGTTAATGTTGAAGACATGTTGATTCAACAGGGTTTGCACAAGGCATTGAAAAGAAGACCTATTGGGATGTTGGAAAGTGACTGGGAGGATTACAACTTGAAAGCTAGGAGTGTGATCCATTTGTGCCTTGCAGATGAGGTGTTGTACAATATTCTAAATGAAGATTCTCCAGTGAAGCTTTAGTTAAAGCTTGAAAGCCTTTACATAAAGAAATCCCTTACCAATCGTTTATACTTCAAGGAGAAATTGTATACCCTGCGGATGTAATAAGGTATGGATATTTTCTTAATAAGTTTAATAAGATTATTTGTCAGTTGATAAGTATTTGGTCAAAGCTTGAGGAAGAAGATAATGCCCTAATCCTTTTATCTTCACTTCCTTCATCATATGAGCATCTTGTAACAACTTTGTTCTATGAGATGGATTCTATTGATTTAGAGGAGGTAACAACAACTCTTCTTTTAAATGAGATGAAAAACATGGGCTTTGTTAATGAGATTCAGGTTGAGGCTGAAGGCCTAATTGTTCATAAGAAGACAAAGGGAAAGGGATTTGGTAGATTCTATAAGGATTTTGAGTGTTATTATTTCCATAAGAAATGGCACATTAAGGCTAATTGTCTTAAGCTCAAAGAAAAAATGAGAATATTAAATCCTTGGATGCAATTGGCATTGGAAAGGAAGATTTAGATGATGACTTGGTTATGTCTGTCACCGTTGGTGATGATAGTTTTCAGGATGTTTGGGTTCTTGATTTTGGTATTTATCATATGTCCTAATAAGGATGCATTTTCTATCTACAAGTCTATTGAAGGTGGAGTTATCTTGATGGGTAATGATATGTCATACAAGATTTTAGGGATAAGTATAGTCAAAATCAATATGCATGATAGAGTTCTGAGAGCATTGATAGTTATTCGGCATGTTCCTGATTTGAAGAAAAACCTTATTTCTTTGGGTGAGTTAGATTCTAAAAGGTGTACAACCTTTGTGAAAAACAAATCCACGAGGATTCTTCAAAGTGCTCGGGTTACTTTGGAATCAACAAAGGTTGAGAATGTTTATGTGCTGCTTGGGAACACCTATATTGAAGAGTCAATAGATATGTCGACAAAGCCCAGTTTGGTGATTGAGTTCAATGGTGGTTTGGACTCTATCAGTTTGAAAGAGAACTGATTGTGTACCCTTTGAGGTTCGGTGGAGAAAATGGTCAAGGAGCTTCATTCAATTTGGTTTGATGAAATTCAAGCCAAGGTGGAGATTTGTTGAGTCAATGTCTTAATTTCACTATGTGCAACACGCTAGAACAAAGAGACATCCTCTCTTAGAGGGGTATTTTGGGAGTTTGAGCAAACTTTAAGAATTAGGTTTCTTGGATCTCTATATAAGAGACATTTATGGGTTTTAGTGACTAGTGGAAGGAAGAAACTTTTGTGAGAGGTAAGAACATATTTGGTTTTGGAGAGTTCTTCTTTGGGTTTTGCCTAAGGGTTTCACCTTAGGGTTTGAGAACTCGCTGTTGTGTATTTAATTTGTACTCTTTTTTATTCTCTGTATTAGAGAAGTTATTGATCATTTTCGCTTGTGGATGTAGGCTTTAAGCCAAACCACATTAAAAATTGTCTCTTGTGTTCACATATTTGAATCCAATCTGTGTTTGTTCCGTTGTGCTGTTCTGGCACAACAAGAATTATGATCTCTTTACATCACCAGATTGTAATTTACCAATAAGCAGCAGTATAAAAAAAAAGTGAAACTGAGTAAAAAACAGGAAAGAATTGATTTATGAAAAAATTAGGGATTAGTGTGGTAAAGGAATAAAGTGGAGGGAGGGATGTAACATGTACAGTCACAAATATGGATTAACACTTTCTTAAAGCCCATAATAGAATGATGCTGTGGTGCAAGGGCCATTACAAAAACGCAACAATTAGGTCTGGAGCTTTATCAAAGCCAATGATGCAACACTTTATTAGAGTCTCAAAACGACCACCCATCGTGCATTAGAACCCATGTTTGCCATTTTTCAACTGGATTTCTTCTTATGAACAAAATTAAAATATGCCATTGTAGAATCATAAATCATTAATAGAAAACCTCTTATGTTTTGGTTCTTCAAGACCCAATTATTATCCATTCAAAATTTATTCTTTATCAGTAATTTTGTATTTTCTTGCACACGATTCTCATTTAATTAGTCAAATATAATGAATTATCACAATATTGTTTGTGAAATTGAAAAATGAATAATAGAACTGAAAATTTTCCTATAGTCTAGCTTTATTGAGTTCGTTGTTACTATAGTTGAACAACAATTGAAGTGTTTTTTTTTTTTGGAGGGGGAGTTAAATGAACAGGAAATAAATAAATAAATATATATATATATATATATATATATATATATATTGATGTGCAGTGTGCTCTGATACCAATTATCGACACATCTCAACTGTAATACCATTTGTTGTGCAAAGCATGAAATTTTCTTGTAATGCTTATAACCCTTCAGGGCACAGGCTTCTCTTATTGAGAACGTCCATCGCCAGATTAGAATCTATTTGGATCTTCAACTTCTTGTAAGTTGTAACCCCTTTCTACAAGCAATATCACTCCTATGTAAAGTGATCAGAGTTCCAACCATAACACATGCCTCTTCTCCATATTTCCAGTGTAAGAGAAAGAGGTTTCAAGAGTTTATCTCTTGAAATTCAGTTTTCTAATTAAGAGATGTGTATTAGTCCCCACACATCTTCTCCCTTGTGTATCTTAGCTCTATATCAGCCTACGGCCTTGGGATGAGATCTGAGTCAACTAAGTGAGAACACAAAAGGTTATAGATTATTATCAACTCTTTACTCTCTTCAAAACTTAAAAGAGAAAAACGAGAGAATTATCGAAACCCTTTTCTGTTACCTTTACACCCTTCTCACATGTCTTCGAACAGAAATTTTTGTCACAAAAAATTCCTCACATCCATGCATGACCCGTAATATTTTTTATATAAGAGTTTCCATCACACCGCTTTCTTTTCAAATTTAGTATATAGAAAGCTGACTTATATTTATACTAGAAATTCTTTTTTTAGCCGACGTTTTCTTCTCTTCCACAGGAAAGGAACCTTCCAATTAATGATTAAAACCACACCCATTGGATCAACTCTAATCCAACGGCAAAATACAACACAGCACAACGCAATCATTATTAACAACACTAAACAAACAAAACCATCACTATAATCATTTAAATAAAATAAAAATGTATTATTTAAACCATGGGTATTTCTATACAAGGATGGAATACTATTTCAAACAGTACTTTTTTTATCTTCAACTATTTCATAATTGAGGTTTTCTTCTTTTCCTAACATATTTGAAAATTATATATATATAGATAGATAGATAGATAGAAGATATTTACAACCTCACCTGAAATTCGCTGCAACGGTTACAGTCACAGAAACTCTGTGCTATTCTCTATCCTTTCTTCTAATGAGTCGTACACCTTTTTATCTGACAAACAGAATCTCTGATACGAGGATCCAATAATCTATTACTGACGACCCAATTGTTTGATACCAGTTTATCGTACTGACATGTGGCAATCAACCATGGAGCCTCTGATTTGGATTGACTTGATTCGAGCCTTGCATATAGACATAGAAGAACATGGGTTGATTATCAAACCCACCAAAACTAAGAGTTCCAATTCATGCCGGAGAGTTGGTAATGTTGCCGGAAAACACCTTCTCCGAGAGGCCCAAGAAGCGTTTGGTGGTGGTGGAAGGGAGCTGCTAGTGGTAGCTGGCTGAGTGGAGCTGTGATGGCATTGCTTCCATCTCTGTCCCCGGATTCGAATCTCTTTGCCGATGAGGGGCCAACAGCCTCCACCTCGTTCCAGTAGGGAGGTGGTAGTGTACGTTTTAGAGGGAGGGCACTAATGGTGGCTGCAACCGAGACCATGGAGAGTTCCGGCTTCGAGCTCGATGAGGCCAATTGAGTCATGGAATTGTTGTTGATGCCACTATCTGTTAGAAGATCTTCAAAAAAATTTCCACTTTCAAGCAAGGCGCCATAATTTGTGATCTTCTGTTGTTGTTGCCCCTCGATCGGAGTCGGCAGCGATGTGAGCATGTCGTCCATAGAATCATCTTTGTCCCTCTCCATCGGTCTATTAGAGTTGTTCTTCTTGTATATCCGGCATAAAACCCACTCGTCTAGCTATAACAAGCATTAGATCAAAGGAAAACCCTCTTTAGTATTTGGTATTAAGATCTTCATGAACCCATTTGTGGAGCAGTTAAATTAGGATTAGAGAGTTTACCCTTAGAGAGGTCTTCTTGGTGATGGGGGGTTTTGTGTTGCTAGTGTTGTTATCTGCTAGTCTGTACTCGTGCATGACCCAATTGGTTTTGATGCCCTTGGGAGGCCTTCCTATGTAGAAGACAAGGGCCTTCTTCACTCCAATCTTCTGAGTCCCTGCACAAGTTAAGATAGGTTTATCGGTTCCGGTAGCCTTCCAGTACCCGGAAGTTGCAGCCCGGTTTGGCCTAGCTCCGTTAGGATATTTTCTGTCCCTAGGACTGAAGAAGTACCACTCTTGCTCTCCAAACGTGGCCTTACCTGAAAATTCTCTCCAAATTATTCCTATATGTTTTTAGTAATTGTTTTGAAAGATGGCCTCTTTTTTTTTTTTTTTTTTTTTTTTTTTTTTATTTTTTTTTAATTTGGCCTCTTTTTTTTTTTTTTTTTTTTTTTTTTGATGAATGTTTTGAAAGATGGGTTTGATCTAGTAATAAACAAGTAAGAATTGAATGAAAGATTGATCTTGAATTTACTTGGTAGCTCCCATGGATCGAACTTGTAGAGATCGATTTCCGTGATGATTGTGACGGGGAGGGGAAGGGAAGAGACCTTCTTCTTGAGGTAGTGAACGAGAAGCTCTTCGTCGGTGGGATGGAACCGGAAGCCCGGCGGGAGCTGGGGCTGCTGCGAGCCCGACGACGAGTCGGTGCTCTCCATGAGTTCACCGGTATTGAGTTATTCTTTATGACAATTATTGAGAGAAGGGAAGGGAAGAGATTGAAGATTGAAGTGAAGAGAGAGATGGCAAGGTTATATTTTTAACCTTCCGAGGAGGGGAGGGTGGAGGGGAGCTCTGCGTGGGCAGCCGTGGATGGCACTAAAGTACCAAACAAGGACTGCTAATCGGGAGACACGTGTTATTCAAGACGAGGGGAGGAGAGGGGTTTTGGAACTGCAACAAAAGTGAGATGGGTAAGTTTTGGGCTCCGTACTGTCGGTTCGCTTTTGATGTCATGCATTTCTTATGCGACGAACTCAACCTCTCTTTGAAGTTATATGGAGATGAAGGAGCCTAGCCAGTGCGCACCTGAATTTGTTCTCTCTCTCTCTCTCTCTCACTTGTTAATTTTTAAGTAATTCCTAAAATTAAATTGAAAGTAGAAAGAAAAAAATATATGTTACATGGGAGAGATGAAAGCCGTTTTGGGTCTCTATCTTCTAATAATAATTACATATATACAAGTATTGAAAACAGGGGCAGGCAACTTAGGAATGGATTAATGAAAACCCTTGTAGAGAGAGAGAGAGAGAGAGAGAGAGAGAGAGAGAGAGATGAATTGGGATGGTTCAGTGAGAACCCATGGGTCCATTAGTGGTTGTAAAATCAACCGAGTCTCCATCGATGTGACTTAATGTAGTCCGATACTGGTCAGTGGAGCACCCCATACCACTGCATCACATCCTTCATGTCCCCCATCTCATTCATATGAGAAAGGATCTGCCACACCCAAATTTTCTGTCCCTCTGTGTCCCCACAAACAAAAGGTGAGGTGTATAGGATTAATACCGTAAAAACAGTTTTCAAATGAAAGAAAATGGTACCCATAAAAATGGGATTTATAGAGTTAAAACATAAAAAAAGTGTTCAAAAGAACATTTGCTCCCTGTTTAAAAAAGGCACCAAATTCAAAAAACCATCATGTCAGTCTGTGGTGTTGGGGAACAAGGGAATAAACAAATTTGGTTGTGGCAGATCCTTTCTCCATTTATATTTGTCATACTTTCACACACTCGAAAAGATGATTGACAAAAAAGATAAATGTCATCTTTCATCAACTCATTGAGTCGAGTGGGCTCCAACGAGTTAGCCATCATTATATAGAATCTCGTTAATCTTTATCTAAACATAGACACTAATTAAATTAATCTAAATAAGTGTGTAATGTAATTTTGTAACTTATAAAATATAATCTTTTACTATTTTTTTTTTTTTTTTTTTGTTGCTTTTGTTTTGGTTGTATGTGGAGAAGTGACAAGATCATGTGAGCCCACAATATCATAAACTTCTCTTTGCAAAAAGCCAAAGGTGGATGTTTACTACAACGTTGCAAGGGATGGCACCACAAGTCTTTTTTGTTTAAAGTGTTGTTAGCTGTTGGTGGAACCTGTCTAACACAAACCCAATATCTGAATGAGATTGGATATGTGTCCTCACTAGTCAACCCCTCTCCCCTTGATATGCCATTAGAAAGCAAATCCTCTCAGTTGAACCCCTAGCTAGTGTGATAATTCTAAAATCCATCCATTGCTCCGTGTCACATCTCTTCAAGCACAGGGAATTGTCTACTCTGTGAGGTTTGATTCAATATCTCACCAAGCCACTGTATAAAATTCTCATTTGGGTTCTGATATTGAGTGATCCTTCGGTTGAACCACATCATTGATCAATTAAGGATTGATAGATGGAAAGCTTTGGAAAAAAAAAATGTGAGAGCTAACTTAATTAATAAAGTGGCTTGTGAATTTTTGTGCTGTTTTACATTGATCAATTAAAGATCGACAGATCGACAGCTTTGGAAAAAAATGTGAAAGCTAACTGAATAAAGTGGCTCACGATTTTTTCGTGGTGCCTATGCTACATGTTTAAAACATTGTTCTTATGGTTCCAATTAACTATGGACTTATTAATTAATGTAAATACAGAGTCATCTCTAGGCAAAACATATCGGATCTTTGCACTTGCAAGACTTGTTATTGATCCATTCCATTCTATGCAACTATCACTATGTGATTCAAAAGCTGGATATTATATTGTTGGACTATTGTATCTGTCAATATTTCTGCTCAAAGTTGTTTCTTTGAGTGGTATCAATGAATATCTCTGCTCACGTTGCCATAGTAAACATAATTTTCCCTTAATTTTATGTCAAAACGGGACTGAGTAAATGGGTATATCTGCCTTGTACGTTTTTGCATTTGTCTTATAGGGAACCGTATAGAAATGGAAACGGTCTTTTTGTATGCACGTTCCAAATAACCCTATTCTTTAATTAGTTCAGTAAGTATGGTTCTTTTATTATTTACTCTTCTCGAGTGTTATATTTAGTTTCCAAGGTCTGGTTTCTTTTCTTTTTATTTCTTCATTATTTTTGGTAAGGAAAATCCTTTAATTTATAAACAATTTTAAAAGTATACACAAAATATACTTTTTGAAAAAGGTGTATAAGTAATTTGATATTAAAAAAAAAAAAAAAAATCTCAAGAACTAGGACCCATAAGTAGAGGTCTTTCCACGTCCTAATAAATTGAGGGAGTAAAAAAATTAATTAAAATAAATGATTCTGACTTGTTGTTCCAATGAAATAAAATAAAGTACATCAAACTAAACTTTGATTACCAAAACAAACATTTAATTGAAATGAATCTTGAGTATATTAAAAAAAATACAAAAAAACATTTTAACAGAATTCTTCAAAATCTCAATTCAACTGAGAAATGGATATAAGTAAAAAAAAATTAAACCATTTATCCAATTCATAATTTAATTAAGATAATTTAAACCAAATTATTTAAAATTTGTATTATCCATGTTAAAATATTGATATTAAAATACTTATATTCCTGAAAATAAACCCGATCATCATACTTTAAATTTAATTCTTACTAAGAAAAATCAGAGGGAATTTGATTCATAAAAATTTTTAGAAATAGAAACCTAATATATGTAAATATTATTAAAGCAGAAAGTATATATATATATATATATCATTTAGTATTAATAGTGATAACATGAAACACACAATAATAATAACAAACAATAATAATCATAATATAATAAAACTAGTTATTCATATCATTTCTTAAGCTGATATGGTGCAAAGCAAGCGGCTATTTAATATTTTGAAAAAAGGATTACAGATTATCTCGTGATTGGTTTCTTACACATTATCTAATTTGGAAATCACATTCTTTGTTTGTTTGTTTTTTTTTTTTTTAATTTTTTGAACCCCCCCCCCTCTCTTTTTCTCCTTGCCTAGCTTATTAATTCTTACTGTTCTTTGGTGGATTTGAATCCAGTAACCATAGTTCAAATTTGAAGATGCATGTTAGGTTGGTATAGTTTGTAAGAGCTGGGTTGGAACCCATCTTCACAAACTAATAACTAACCGCTGACCTGCTTCCCAAATGAGGGAGGAAAAAAAGTTTAGGACACAAACACGAGATATACGCCATCCAAAAGCCAACTTCCCTCTCTAACGGATTTGGGCCAATCACAAAACGCATGACCCATGCTTGGCCTTGCTAGTTTGTTGGACGTTATTTTCCACACGAAATCATTAGTAACTGTGGCACGTGTGAACCCTAATCCTAGAAAACCCTTAAATCGTCCCATGGATCCTCTCCTGCCCACAGATTAATTTGTCAGGGCATGAGACGGGACACAACCCATAAAGTGAATTTTCACTTTTTTGGGGTATGTGTCCAACTCCTGCCCCAACAGATTAATCTGTGGGCCGGGGAGGATTTTCCCTCTTAAATTGTAATTCCAAAAGCTGCACTCCCACTCTTCACTTCCTTACATTGATTCTGTCGAAAAAATCCTCTCCTGCCGCTTTGACCTGTTAAGGTCCTGTCTAACAGGTGGTACGACACGATTGGCAGGATCTGTTCCACAATTCTGTTCTTAGTATGCTTGCTTTCTGAACCGTCCCAATCAATGAAAGTAAAATGAGGCCCCTTGGAGCTTGCGTTTAGAAGAGGCCCACGTATAAATACATGGACGGGGCTCTTCTACCACAAGATTCTTATGCATCTACATCACACCCTCTTATTGGCTGTGATGTCTTTAGCTAACCACCTGTCAACACCCTTAGGCGGCGAATTCGAGATGCTGACATGGTGTCTAACGTAATCATCGTGGGATGTTCGCCCACGTGGCTATTAGTCGCTTGTAAGGCCCTGTGACGTGGTTTTGTCCTTATTTAGGCCATGGTAGGCACAACCAACACAAGCTACATCTTGCTTTTGTTTGTTCTACAAGTTTTCTGGGTCAATGGTATAGTTGATGCTATTCATAACAAAATATCTCTAAGCACTCTTCTTGGTGAACCTATAGCAATGAAAAGCACACGGTTCCTAAGTAGTATGCGGCACCAAGAGATTAGGAAACTATCGTTTTAGAAGTATGGGTTCTTAGGCCTCTTAAGCCCTTAGGGTTTCTTGAAGTTGTACATCTCTATAAAATGAGATGTTTATGGGTTTAAGGGTTGCGATAGATTGTAGAAGCGAGAAGATAGCGGAAGATTTGTGAGTTTCATTAAGACTTTATAGAGAAGCAAAAACGTATTTTATGTGGAGAGTTTACAGGGTTTTACTTTCGGTTTTGGAACTCGCAGTTGTGCATTTTGTACTCTTCTTTATTCTACGTTTTAGTGAAAGTTCTTGATCGTCTTCGTCTGTGGATGTAATTAAGTTTGCTGAATCACATTAAATATTGTCTCTTGTGATTGTTCTTTACCTTTTATTGTTTTCTCATATTGTTTTGTGCATTGCATACTTAAATCCAATCCATGTTTCATTCCGTTATGATGTTTTGGCACAACAAATTGGTATCAGAGCTATAGATTGATAATTCTTTTGGGGATTTTGCGATGGCGCCTATAAGGTTTGAAGTTCAATGGAAAGAATTGTTTTGGCTATTCGAGAACACCATTCAAGGTGGACTGGTTTTATCTTTTGACCCATATTCAGGTATACTCTGTAGATAGTCATGGCATAAGGGAATGGGTCACATTTGTGTAAGAAGTTTCACAGATTTGAGCAAGTAGGGTGGTTTGCTCTATGGTGAGAAGTTTGGGTTTTATGAGCGTTGTGTTCATGAAAATCAACACGTAAGTGTTACTTTTGGCAATTTTGTTTTGTTGCATCTAAGCAAGTAGGTTGAAAACGAAAAATTTGGATGTTCAATTGGAGTGTGGTACTCCTATTTCGTTGGGACTTGAGGATGTTGTTTCATACCCTATTCAGGTTCTAGAATTTCAACAATATGAAAGTGTGCCTAACTTGAACATTAGGCTTCTAGTTAGAGACGGATTTGAAGACAAGGTTGCTGATGCAATTAGTGCTAAGGAATCAACAAATATGTCGACAAATTTGGGTTTAGTGATTGAGTTCAAGGGTGGTTTAGACTCTATCAGTTTGAAAGAGAACTGATTGCATATCCTTCAGCGTTTGGTAAAGAAGATGATCAAGGAGTTTTGTTCAGTTTGGTTTGGTGGAATTCAAGCTAAGGTGGAGACTTGTTGAAAGTGTCTTGAATTAACACGGTTCCTAAGTCGTGTGCGGGACCAAGAGATAACGAAACTACCATTTTAAAAGTTTGGGTTTTTGGGTCTCTTAAGCCATTAACGTATTAGGGTTTCTCCAGTGAGTGTCTTACCTATAAAAAATAGTTTTTTATGGGTTTTAGGGTTGCGAGAAGACTGCGGCAGATTATGGAAGACAGAGACTTTGGTGAGAGGCAAGAACGTATTTGATTTTGGAGAGTTCTTCTTTAGGTTTTTCCTTAGGGTTTCACCTTTGGGTTCTGGAACTCGTCATTGTGCGTTTTGTACTCTTCTTTATTCTTCACCTTGGTGAAAGTTCTTGATCATCTTCGCTTGTGGATGTAGGCTTTAAGCTGAACCACATTAAATATTGTATCTTGTGATTGTTCTTTGATAATTTTTGTTTTCTCTCATTGTTTCATGCGCATTGCATACTTGAATCCGATCCGTGTTTCGTTCTGTTGTGCTATTTGGCACAACAATGACCAAAACAGGAAACTGGTGTCCTATATACATTGAAGTAAATACCTTAGTGATACTATAAACCTAATTTGGTTTCTTAGTTTTGGATCATGGTCCCATGCATGACCATGTTGATGATCTAGAGGTTAGACTTGGTTTGAATACGTGTTAATTTGCTGACATTAAATCTTGGTATTCTTCTGCTTGAATGATCTCTTCTAATTAATAAACATCATCATCGTCATCATTGTTATTGATGGTGTATCGGTTTGTAGTACCTATACACCTATCAGATGGTCCTATAGCTGGTCCAGGTCCTTGGCGAAGCAAGTACTGCACACAAGAGAAAAAAGAAGGTCAAGAAGCTAGGCGCATGCTAGGGGCCAACCTCTAGCTTCCCGACGATCAAGTCAGATGATAAGGGGAATGTAGAAGAGGATTTCTCATATTAGGGTTTCTGTTGTCTCATACCTAAAAAGTGAGTCGTTACCCATATTTATAGGCTTGAATAGTGGCATATCAAAATAAAATCTCACCTATCGCTTCCTCCCACGTTCTTCGCTGTATATCCCCTTGCTCTCTCTGTCATTTTCTTAGTATGTTAGGTCAACTACAGAAAATATTCTCTCCTAATAACAGTTCCTAGGTTGTGTTTATCTTTAAGCGGAGTAGTTAGGGTCGTTTCATTTTTGTATGTCGGGGATTCTCGAGTATAGGGTGCCTCAAGATCTCGACTAGCCTTTGGGTGTCGGGTGATCTAAGCAACAGTCGGGACTATTTCCGGAATACTTGAGGAGTTGGGTATTGAGGGATATTTCTAGCTTCTCGCCAATGGCCTCGACATTTTATGGGTCGGGGGATCCTCGAAGGTTCCCTAGGCTAGTTTTCTCAAGAATTCTTTGGGTTGATTCCCCTAAAGTCAAGACTCTACTAGTTCATCGAGGTCGATTAATAGGGGTCTGAGTATTTTCTCCCATTAGTTGCCCCCCTTATTCCCAAGTCCAAGGTTACGTGGCTCGACAATATGAACTATTTGTGACCGTTACTATTTATTTTGGCGCAGGCGGTGTGTCATTTCAACTATCAAGGTGATATCGGCTAAGGATAAGTGCTAATGATTGTCTTGCATTTAATGAATTTTGGTAACCAAGGGGGTGTGTTGGCGCCAATTATGAGTCATGTTAAACGTCGTGTCTTTTTGGATCCCTATGTCATTGAACAATCAGATTTAAACCTCCTAAGGATTTCGAGATTCACGTGTCCCCTTGTTTCTTAGGTTGATTTCGCTAACCTGTGGATGCGTGACACGCGTAGGGTCGAGAATACTTGGGGAGTGTTTATAAGTCTCTTATTCGACACACAGTTCGGCTTTTCTTTATCCTTACTTCCTATCTCTTGCACCTCCTATTTCATCTTGGGCGCTATCAAGAGAGTTTCCCTCATCCCGATGTGTGGTCGTCTCTGTTGTCAACACCTACTGCATTTCTGGGCTTCCTTCTTAGTCATCTTCGACCATCTTCTTACTTTTAGACATCCATCTCCACCATCTCTTGCACTTTAGGGAGGTGCACCAAATCCCAAGTACTATGTTTTTGCTTTGTAATTTGTGTTTTAGTTCATTGTAGTTTCTTTTCATTGTTCGTTGTTGTGTACTTTTAGTAGTTAGCTTGTTTTCTTTATTGTTTGTATTCCCTAGCCTTATCTTTCTGTCTGACATATCTGTGTTTCTTCCTTCCTATTTTTCCTTTTTGTAAATCTTTGTTTTTCAATTTCACTTAATTGGATCCAGGGATACCATTGACCAGATGGTCGATGGAACCAATGACCTATCGAAGGTCCGACAGAATTCCATGGAGTAGGCCACCGAGCTGGCTCCATCTAACGCCCAGTAGGTGGTGAGGGAGATTACTCCTGAGCAAGATTTCACCACCGCCCTCTATGGTTCCAAGTTAGGGGTACGAACCCTGACTCGGTATTATTCCACTTGCCTTATCCCCGAGGGGGTTGTCCTTTTTGCCCCCGGGGACACTTGGGCCTTCGAAACCCCTACCGGCAGTATAACAATGTACAAGCAAGCCCTTATGGCGGCTCTTAGGTTTTCGGTTCCCTCATTTTTAAGGGAACTGCTATTCTACCTTAGACTGACACTGGGGCAACTAATACCCAATGCATGGCGGATAGCCCTAGGATACATGATCCTATGGGAGTTGACCTTTAAGGGGGAGCACCACCTGACCCTTAATGAATTTCACTGCTACTGCCCAAAGGAGTAGGAGCCGGGTGGTTTTTCTTTTTAGTCGGGACCTGACTACAACCCTAGTAACTGCCCTCTTGAATTCCAATAGTTGGTGGACGAGCCGATATTTTTTTGTTTCTGGTGAAGGCTAGGAGTACCTCCCCAGGGGAGGTCCCCGTCATGAAGTTCAACCAGGCCTAGGCGTCGGCCATCAGCCCAGTAGGTAAGTTGTGATCTGTCATTTTTCATAATATTTTGTTATTATTTGAGTCTATTTTTCTCTATTATCTTACGTGTTTCCCTCATTCTCCTTTTTTTATGTGTTAGTTT
>JAOXJP010292919.1:0-18709 GCA_025762735.1 Platanus orientalis | reverse complement strand
TTAATAAGCATTAACTAAGATTATAAAAAATCTATACATACAAGTATCCAACATTAATGAATTAATGAAATTAAAAAATAATAATCTATAAAAATGAGGTAGTTGTGCATAAGATTTATGAAAATAAAAATATAAAATTTAATTGAAAACGCATAGATAATGTACAATGAATTAAAACATTACAATAATTAAATAAAAAATTGAAAGAATTATATAAAAAAAGAAAAAAAATGAGGATCATACCTCTAGGATGTTGCACTTGTGAATGATTGTTCTTCCTTTAGTTGGGCAGTAGGTTCTCACAAATTCTTCATAACACTGGAATTGAATAGAGATTAATAGAGATAATGACATATCTAAAAGAGAGAGAGAGAGAGAAATCGAGAGCTTTTTGGGGATTTTTCCTCCTTAATAAAGAGGGGTGGTTTCTTATTTATAGGATTTTAGTGAGCTCTCACCTAAAGAAAGAGGAGTGAATAAGGGAATGTGTTGGACCAAAAGAGGAATGATTGGAAAATTGGAATGATGTGACTAGGTAATTTTAGGAAGAGAGAGTTGATGGGCTAAAATTAGTATGATTTTGCCTATGTGTCAATGACATGTCAACTAATAATGGAAGAATAAGTGATTATGAATCTAAAAGTGGAATGAGAGTGTGCTTAACACATGCGGATTTTCATCTATAGAAAGAAGAGTGAATTTGAGAGTGTGTTGAACCAAAAGAGGAATGATTGGAGGATTGAAGTGAGGTAATAAGGTAGTTTTAGAAAGGGAGAGTTGGTGAGTTAAAATTGACATCATTTTTTCTTAAGTGGCAATAATATGTCAATTAAAAATGGAAGGATGAGTGATTAACAATCCAAAAGTGGAATGAGAGTGTGCCTAAGTGTGCTTGACACATGTAGGGCATGTGGCATGGACCAAAATGAGTAATGTGATGTGGATTTAGGTGTGTTGGACTCATGCTAAGTATGTGACTTGCCAACTTAAGATGTTTGTGTATAGGTTTGGATCTAAGTTAAAATATGTGATGTTTGTGTATAGGTTGTAGGCTAAGCTTAAAGGGTATTTGGACACTTGGTTATAGGGTTTTGGTTAGGCAGGTTATGCTTACACCAAAAATGAGGAAATATTAAGGAATTTGTAACACATGTCAATGAAAGTAGGATTTTGATTTGACGTATCACAATGCATTGTAATATAGTGTCCCCATATAGAATCTTGTTGTTTAAACATGAAAATTTTGAGAAATTATTTATCCTGACTAAATCGATGGCACTGATCATCATGGTGGGATCCGATTTTTTATATTTTTTATCTAAGGCTCTAAAATACTAGATCAGATGGTTGTAAATTGATATGGTGCGATGGAAGGCTTAGGAATGAAATATAACGTCGCTTCCAGTACCTTAAGGTTTTAAGGCATGTTGAATCCATTTGTGCTGCCTCATTGACCATCCAGTGCGAATCTTGCTCAAAATTTGAAAGATTCTAGAACAAAGGTCGAGATTCACTAAAACTTGATTTGTCAGATTTAAATAATTGAATCCTCTATCCTAAGGTTTTGGGACATTCTAAGCACATCTGTGATGTCATGTTGATCATCCGATTTGTCTTTTGATCAGATTTTGAAAGATTTCACATTAAGGGTCGAGATTTGTCAAAAATACTACGGTGGAATTTGTTGATCAAACACTCCATTTCTGGATTTTGAAATGCTCTGGACATATCTGTGACATCTGATTAGCCGTCTAATGCTTGTACAATGAAATTTAGTGACCTGCCTTTAATGAGGGGTAAATCGTAATTTCTAATGCAAATGTGACCGAACTTGAGATAACCCCTTAGAAAAGTATGAGATTAGAAGTAATGATAGGAAGATAAGGGAAGTAGGTTTAACAAAGATCTTAAGGAAAAATCAGGGGTTTAGAGTGCCAAATTAGTAGAGAATGAGGGTGACCTAAAAATGGGAGGCTGTCTAACCACCTGGGTTTCCTGGGATGCCTAAGGTCAATTCTAGAGAGTTAGTGTTGCCTATCGAAAGAAACCTTTGAACCCTGGGCCAAAATTAGGTGCTAACAACGTGGCCAAGGGTTCATCGAAAAATGAATGATGTGGCATAAGAAGGTAAAAATAACCATAAGTGATCGATGCTTGAAAGGTAACTGATAGAGCTGATAGAGAATGAAACAATTCATTATGTATTACGTGCGATGGCGACCAATGAAGGTCTCAACATGACATGTTTGCTAATGTGTCCACGAATATCCTAGGCCGTTGTCTAACCACTTTAGAGGTTATATAAATGACAGAGATGACAAATAAATAACAACACAATCATATCTCAACAGTCTTTTCATTTATTTAGGAGTAGGTGTAAAGTAAAATAGGAATAACATTAATTGTTAGTACAATCACTTTGAATTTGATTCTAAACTCTCTAATTGTTGATTGAGTTCTATTATATCAAGGAAGCATGAACGACAAATGAGAAGGGTAAATGTACAAAATCATTATATTTGTCTTTAATTATAATCATAATATTATTTTTTGTACATTCTTTTGTCTATTCTCATTTAATGTTAAATTCCTCTTTAGTGAGGCAAGGACTGAACCCATAATTGTCGAGTCACATTGGTTGAACATGATTCAACTAGAAAAATAAAGCTTTTCCCCAACAAGTGCAACTTATAAAACATCTAGAGAAACTATTAATAAAACTTAGAAACAAAGATGAAAGTGACAAGTTCTTGAAACAATTCAAGAGGCCTTCTTTCATAAGTGTCCTCGATTTTATCTTAATCTTAAAAGCTTTGTTTTATAGCTCGTAAGGTTTTCAATATGGCAAGCTTCACCCGAGACCATTTAAGATAACAAACATACTAGAAGATGTAATGGAACTTTGAAACAAAGATGAAAGTGATAAGTTCTTGAAACAATTCAAGAGGCCTTCTTTCATAAGTGCCCCGATTTTATCTTGATCTTAAAAGCTTTGTTTTATAGCTTGTAGTTTTCAGTATAGCAAACCTTACCCAAGACCATTTATGATAACAAATATATAGGAAAAAGTAATAGAACTATAGAAACGTAAGGGTGGTCATGATTGACCACTCCCTAAACGAGGAGTACCTTGGAGTTTGGACTATTAAGGAAAAGTTGTGATGGTTTGAAAAAATCATAGCTATTCATTAAGAGTCCTCTTGGAATATGCAACTCCTTGATAAGAGTTGTGTCTCCTCATGAAGAGTCTTCTTGGAACATGTAACTCCTTGAGAAGAGTTGTGCTGATTTTTCAACCAACATAACCTTATCCATTATTTCTTTCATGAAAAGTTGTGTACGTAGGGAAAGAGTTATGTTGATTTGTCAACCAACACAACCCTATATAGATTTATGAGTGTCACATATACCAAGAATTATCTAGATAGGGTGTGTATTTTTCCTCACGCCCTTTGGATAAATATAAATAGAGATGGGGTATGACAATATCTCACATAAAAAATTGGATGAGAATTAGTTCCTAATTTCTCTCTTTTCCTTTTGTCTTAATCTCTTATATACTTGTCTAAATGTGTGTGAGTGATACCTAGTTCCATGACACCTTATCACAACTTTATCTAGAAATTGTTTGTTTAAATATAACCAAACCCAACCCATTAAACCGATGTCAAGGGTATAAAAGCAACCCGTTCTTGTTCTTATCTTATTGGTTGATGATCTTTGTGGGACCAACATGAACCCAACAACAATTTCCACCTTGACCAAATTCGTACTGGCTTAATGTTTAAAGTTTGCCGACGATGGGCCATAGACATGGACTTGGTGAAGCTTAAATATGAGGCATTGATAGAACCTGTATACAAGGAAAAAAATGATAAGAGAGAGAGAGAGAGCGAGAGAGAGAGAGAGAGAGAGAGAGAGAGAGAGAGAGAGAGAGATTATATGGTGAGAAAGAGATTGACACATAAAAGAGAAGAAAGAATGTAATTGGTGGATGGATTGTTTAAGGGTGCTAAGGGTACTGAACCCCGGGGGTAGCACGGTTGGCAGCAAGTCAGGATCACCCCTAGGGAAACGGAGGTCCTGAATTCGAAACGCACCCTTTTGAGACCACTTGCCCAGGTGTAAGAAACCCAATTTACCCTGTGTGTGAGAGAGGCAGGAAGTCCACGTGCCCGAGGATTTAATCAGTAGTTGCTTTAAGAGACCTCGATACCTTGGTTATAAAAAAAATAAAATAAAATAGAAAGAGTTCTGAATAACAGGTGATGTTTTTGGTTTGGTTCCTTTGTGGTAGTTATAGGGTTAATTACTTCTTGAGACACTTGTAAGTAGCTAAGGTTGTTATGTGCACCTTACAATATTGACAGATGGCCAATACAATATTATGGGCAATAAATATTATTCCATTTACTTACCGAAGAGCTAATTAACAATAGAAAAAATAGTTACACTGTTCCAGTATGTCAGGATCATGCTATTAATGTCGGTTCACTTATTTCAAAACCATGAGACTCGTGAAGTACCGTAGTGACCCTAAATTCCTAATCGTGATTTTGATTAGATATGCTTTGGTTAGAGATTTGGTTATTGAGGGATCTATGGTTTTTACGCCCGTTGGATCATTTAACCAGGCGGATTGTAAAATACTAAATAGGGGTTCAAATTTATAGGGAGAACTAATGAGATATCAAATTGCTGTTAGTGAGATCTTAACATCTAAACAAACACGGGGAAGTAAATGTTCTGTTCCTAAATTTGTCTGTCCCCACACACAGCATCAAGCTTTTTAGAGTTAAAACTGTAACAATGGTTTTTAAATGAAAAAGGGTACCCACAACAGGGGTGCATAAAAAGTGTTCAAATGAAATAATTAATGGGTACCTAAAAAGAGGCATCAAATTCACACACAAAAAAAAAAAAAAAAAAAGAAGTCAGCCTGTGGTATAAGGATAGGAAGCAGACAAATTTGGGAACAGAACATTTATGATGGACATGTTATGAAAATAATTCTAATATCAAGTTTTTAATTAACAGAAAGAATAATTGCATCTTAAACAAAGTGTTATTTACAATTATGTGTGGTTTCCCTACCAAAAAAAAAAAAAAAAAAAATTAGGGTGATTTTGGCTGGCTTTCTTAATGTAAATTTAGAAGTAAGCTGAGGGATCTAGTGGCACTATTAATTTTTAGTGTTTGGCATAACTAGATATATGATTTTTGTCAAATTTTAACACAAGGATTCCATGATCTATTAGATCCCAGCAGCACTTTGGGCTAAGTACTTTATCAAACCACATTACTTCTATTCGAACGACTTGGAGATGTGATGGCAATTTAGGATTGATCTCTTGAGTGCTATCAAAACATTTGGTTAAAATTGATTATAAATATAATGACCGGCGTACCAACCAAGTCGGTTTATATATAATATGGGAATGATGGGTGGTTTTGGCTGGGTGGGTGCCTTGGGTGCTGGGGAAGGTCAAAGTTGGAGAGCAGCAAGGCCCACAGGAAGTTGGTGGAAGGTTGGTGAGATAGAGACACAGCAGAATTTTCAGCTTTGGAACACGGAAAACAAACAAGAAAGGAGAATGATTGTCTGAGTTGACACTGGCCTATGCAGGTGTGTCATTGATTGACACATTGGTGTCTTTTTTTGTACACCTGAACACTTTTTTGAACCCCAAATACATCATCTGTCAGCTTCTAATTCCACCATAAAACACTACAGACGAGCGGTCAGAGGCACTAAAAATTCTTAGCCTAGTTATGAACTTCGTGGTGTGGAATTACGATTTACATGAGATATCACAACCAGAGTCAACTTAGATAACATGACATTTGCAATCCAAAAGCAGGCCTTTACAACCCATGGACAAAACCTTGCATCCTTGTCATAATCTGGTCACTTGAGAGAGAATCACTATCCACAATAACCTTAGAAGAAACTTGCAGCGCTAGAACGCGAACTTTGGGTAGAATAAACTAGAGGCTTTTGTTAAACAAAAGATGTGATTGAATAACCAAATTGTCGTCCAGTCCAAATTAATTGAATGATCTCTCTTGCCTAAGCCATTCACAGGATAGATTACTGCTCTACATTCAAGATTGTAACCCTTGTTCATTGAGATGAAAGATTTCAGTCTTTTGCTTTTGCAGAGGGCTACACTAACTTGTTGTAGAGCTTTAGTGTGGCAGGGATTTGATACCCCCCTCCCCCTTAATGACAGCTTACTGTCACCTTACATGTAGCCACCAACACATGGCATAAAAAAAGTGATTTACATTTTTCTAATAAAGGATTTTCACTTCTTATGCCACATGTACGTTGCTGCATATGCACAGACCGTTGAAGGGTTGTACCAAATCCCCTGCAGTTATACGCTAATGCTCTGTGATAAAATTGCCTCTGTAGTGTACTTATATGGTGAATTATAAGCAGACATATGTTGTTTTTGGGGGCAAAAGGGTCCAAAAAAGTGTTCAGTTGAAAAAGTTGGTGATCAAAATCAAAAACACATCATGCGTCAATCAATGCACAATAATAGAAATCTGTCTCAAAACAGACAATCATTCTTCTAATGGTCTTGACATAAAAAGGACATGCCTATATGGGTTTCTTGGGAGCCTCCAGATTTCATGTGCACAAAAGAGGTGGGCATAGACTAGGGGGCAGACACATCAGTGCTGAAAAGTGATAAGTATGCCTCCAAAAAGTGTAGATCACTTTTCGGTGTTGATGTGTCAACCCCATGATCCATGCATACAAATTACACACCTCTTTTGTGTGCACAAAATCCCGGTCCACTTGGGAGAGGAAATCGTCAACAGTTCAAAATGCCCCAATAGTTTGGATTGGAGTGGTTTTTTCACCCTCGAGATTTGAATTTCAAATTTCAGTCAAATCACCCATGGCTATGGTAAGCTTATCAGGACTGACTATTCTTTATTCCTTCTTGGAATGGCGAGGTGCCTATTTAAGTTGAAAGATAAAAGCTAAAAAAGAAAAAAATTGTGTTCACCCCTAATGTGGTTCACTTCAGACTTTGTTCATTCATGAAGTGTTTGTAACAAATCCCAGCCGGTAAAGTAGCTCCGTATATTTTTTGGATGCATGTTTGACAGCACAATTTGACAAAAGATTGAAAAATTACATATTTACTAATTTTTCCACTCATTAGAAAAGAAGATGAGTATACCGGACCTTTAACCAAACAAGCAAATATTGCCTCGAGACTTTTGAATTTGGTGTCTCATTCTCAACACCTACTTTTTCACTTGAACACTTTTTTGGACAATTTTAACCCCAAGCACAACACATGTCAGCTTTTCATTCACCACACACACTACAGACAATTTTTCATCACAAAACATTTTCTTTCTTTGTTTATCTTTTCATTTCTAGTAAATTTAATTTCCTCTATCAAAAATCCATGATCGTGAAATGCATTGAGTCATTGCACAGTGATACAATGTTCATTAAAGGCACAGTCAATCAATGGCATACATATAGAGGTCTGTGATCACAACCAGGGAGTTGTCAACGAGTGGAGCTGAGCCGAGTTTTGCCCAGTTCAGCTCAAACTCATAATTCAATGATCAAGATCAGGCTCAGGCTCAGCCCTGAGGCCTGAATTCGGCTTGGGCTCAGACTCGGCTCATTAAGCTTTAATCTTGGTGAGTAGGTAGGAGGTTAAAAGAGTCAAACAAAGCAAAAAATATTAAAGATGCCATCGTTTGTCTCTGTTAGCTGGCGTGTATGTCTACTAACTTATACCATATAATTTAAAGTAAACAATATGCTCGTTTCCTTGTCCCTTGTTCAGTCATCTTTTATACTGGAAAATTATGCGTTTTCCGTACTATAAATCAGGTTAACCATTTTGGTTGTTGCATCATCAGTTTACCCAGTTGTTGAATGATTGTCTGTGTTGACACAAGCTTATTAGGCGTGCCATTGATTGGCACATGGTGTGTTTTTGATTTGATGTCTCTTGTTTTACACCTGAACACTTTTTTTAACACCAAACACAATATGTGTCAGCTTATCAATCACTACAAACACTACAGATGACTTTGTCATCACAGAACATTCTCTTACATCAAATCAAAATTTTGAATTAGATCATATTTTTGATATGAGATATATATTTATATATACTTTTTTAATATTGATATAATGTTATTTATATTTGTATATATACAAATAGGACTCTAAACGAGCTGAGCTCAATGCAACATACTCAATTAAAAGCTCAGGCTCAACTCATTGACAGCCCTACCAGAGAGGAGGATGACCCAACAAAAGATTCGAGGGCTGATAGGTGAGCATGATTGTTAGTCTGTCTCAATACATGTCTAAGCATCATAACAAAAATTAATAAAGTTTAAACAGTCTCTTAATATGTGCCAAGAGCACCAAGGGGGTGGGGTACCGAATGCTTGTATCTGTAAGTAGCTTATGGTGTTTAGAAAGTCTCCTTCAAGAAATATTCTGGGATGCCTTAGCTCGTAAGCAAGCTTGCGGCTAATAAGGGTTGCATCAGCTTCTATTGAATTTGGCTTTGGGCCTTTGAGATCATTGATGCAGCAACAACAAAATTTGCCAAATAGTCTTTTAACGCCCTCCAAACCCAGACTTAGATATGGATCCGTATCGTTCCGGCTTCGGATTTATTATTGTTCACAAATTCAATAATAGACATAAGATTGGCCCAAGTCATCGGCCAACAAGTAAGATCTAATAGTCCACATAGTTCTCATTAATTTTTCTGATGTCCGTTTAGCTCAAAAACCTTATTTCAATAGTTTGCGGAAGCGTGTTTAATAGTCAATAACCATACACATTTGGTTTGATAAAAATGCAGAAACGTAATCCAAAATCCACTAAGATAATAATAGTCCAACAACATTAAATCAAAAGAGAGATATTATTAGGGTGCCCTCTCACCAAAATATACAAAGGGAAACATCTACTAGTCTGAAAATATAAATCTAAGAGAAATGGGAGGTCCCAAGATATGTCTAAAATGAGGATAAGAAAGATGAAAGAAAGTTGTGAATGCCATAGCAAGTTCCTCATATGGAGGACCTATAACAGTAGTCAGTATGAAAAATAAACTATTGTGTTAGTCCCAACTTGTAAGAAATCTAGCAGAGTATAAATAATCTGAAGTAAAATACATATAAATATAACATGTCTAAAGGCCAATACAATGCTAAATGGATATCGAAGTAGTAATAATAATCATGTTAGTACAGAAATATCAATAGTCACATGTCAGATAGAAGTCAATGGTTCAATACAAAGATCTAACTTTAAATAATAAATCAATATAGAGGTCAAAGCTCACAAACTCGATGACATATGATAGTCTCGAGAGATCCGATGTTCTTTGATTTCAGAGTATTCAGAGTGTTGATATATATATTTTTAATTCCATATTGTATAAAATACATGGAGTGGTATATTAGGCATGGCATGGACACACTGCATACCTTGAGTTATGTTTCTAATCATCAAGTGTTGGTTTCCAAGAAGGAAGACGAGTTCCATCACTTGAAGCCGAGGATGATCCATTCCCAAGATTGCCTAGTTCAAAAGCTTGAAGACTCGAGGTTCATCAAGCTCAAGAAAGGTTTGTGAAGGTATATAACATGATAGACCTAGGCTCAAAAGGTCAAAATACCTTGGCATAGCTTTATGGATCAACCCATGGCTCCTACATAAATTCCCAAGTGAGTGGGAGTAGGATCAAGGCATATTGGCAGAAAAACAGGGGAATTGGATCGATCTGGGTGGGATAGGATTAATCTGCACTTAGCGGATTGATCCGCCACTTACCGGATTGTTCAGGTAAATCTCGAGTGTCTTAGACCGAGACACCGGATCAATCTAGGGATGCCGAATAGATCCGTGCAGATCAATTTGACATAGCCAGATCAATTGGTGTGGATCAATCTGACATAGACGGATTGATCCTTAATTGTAGAATTTCAAAAATTTATATATAATCAATGCCTGCAATTTTTTGACCGTTGGGAGAGATGCCAAATCAAGGGTGCACGATTGTGCTCGTTCCCTATAAGTATGAGAAAAGCTCAAGAGAGCTCTCTAACTCTCAAGAACACACACTAGAATACACCAGAGAAAAGAGAAGAAGGTTTTGAGAGAGAGCAATGCATTCTATTACCAAGTTGGCTCCATTCATGAGCATCCATTGAAGATCAATGAGCCATTTAAGTGCTTCCCCAACACTCTTCATGCAAAGAACAAGAAGAGAAAAAAAAGGAAAAGGGTTTACTCCCAAGTAAACCCTTGTGAAAAGCTCCAAGGAGCCAAGAGGCATTCTTGGAAGCTTGGTGAAACCTATTAGCACTCTTGGAAACTTGGTGGAACCTATTGGCACACTAGCTCATCAAAGGAGCAACCACCTTCATGTGTAACAAGCAATATACAAGCATTGTGAGGTAATTTGTATTGATTTAAATACTTTCTTTGAGACCTTATCACCCACCGGAGACACCGGTTGTAGACCGCACTCGTTGGAGACACTGGGTGTAGACCGCACCCACTGGAGACACCAGGTGTAGACCACACCCACCGGAGACACCGGGTGTAGACCATAGCACTACCACTGGAGACACCAGTAGTGTAGACCATGCCCACTAGAGACACGGGGTATAAACCTCTCTCGCCGGAGACACCGGGAGTAGAGTTTGTTTTACACGTAGATATATTTTGTAATTTTATTCTTGATGGTAATGTAATTCAATCTAAATAAAATTTAGTCACTCCATTGTGAGCTTTGAGAGTGGATGTAGGCTCGAGTGCCGAACCACTATAAACATTGTGTTGTGTGTATGCTTATGGTGTGAATTATCTATTCTCTCTCTATATCTACATGACATGTATTACATCAACCATATGATCTTTCGTATTTGTTATTAAGTATGAACTTGAATTAATTGAAAGATTAAAATTGAGAATTGCCATTGACTTACACTTATAATAGTTAAACTATATCTTAGTGTGCACTAAATTCCAAGATCTATCATAACATCCAAAAGTGAAAATTTGATTGGGGGTAAGTTTGAAGGAATTTATTCACTCCCCTCTAGGATAAAACCGGACTTTCAATTGGTATCAAAGCAAGGCTGCTCATAAACGGTCTAACCATCAGAGTGGAAAGATCAAAAATTCTTAGAGGAAGTCCTAGTAAAGAAATCATAGAAGTACCCTAGAAAACTTTAAAATGTCTAGAAAGGTTAGTCAATTTTTACTCCTCCCTACTTCGATGGGATAGAGTAAATTTATTGGAGAGCTAGAATGACACTCTTCCTAAAATCTTTGGCCCATTAAGTTTGGGGCTTAGTAGTGAAAAACTACACTAAACCCTCCACTCGCCCAAGTAAGTGGGTAGAGTCTGAAGTGGAAGCCTGTGAAGCAAACCACAAAGCTCTAAGTGCCCTACATTATGCTTTAAGCCCCGATGACCTATGTATGATAGGTGAATTAGGGACTGCTAAAGAAGCATGAGAGTTTCTTGAAAAGACCTATGGGAGTGTCTCAAGTTCATAAAATGATAAAAGGCTCACTTAGTGAGCAACATAGTTCACCAGGGTCCAAAGCTCTTATGGTCTTTGGTACGTCTGAGGATTCACTTCTTAAATCCGGAAGTGATAGAGAAGAATGTGAGGAAGAAGAAAGCATCCAATAAGCCTTCAACCAACTCTATGTAGAATATATAGAATTGACCAAGACTACCAAGGCAGTTAAGAAGAAAACCACAGGTTTAACTCAAGAAAATAAAAAAATTAAAAGAGGTGGAAGAAGATCTAAAAGAAAAGGTATACTATTTGAAATTAAAAGTTCACAACATTGATGAAAATCAATCAAAATGTCTAGTTAATGAGCTACTGAAGATAAACTCTAATCTCTCAAATGAAAATGAAGAATTAAAGAAAAAATTAAGAGAGTTAGAATTGAGATCTTTGCCTATCACGTTAGGAGGAGAGGATTAAGGTTTAAAAGAAAATTTAAACCTCCTAAAAAAGAGATTAAAGAATGCCCTTGCAAAATGTAGAAGTAAGATCAATGTCTTCTCACAATTCATGATGTATGGTGGAAGACATTCTTCTTCCAAGAACAAAACTCTTACTCAACGAGAAAGAGAAAATAGAGTACCTAGCCTACCTATAGACTATGAATCAACCTCTAGAAACAAAGTCTCAACTTCTATAAGACCTCTTATCAAATCCCACTATTGCGGTTTGAGTGGACATATAAGGTTTGAATGCATCAAAAGGCAAAGGAACATGCAAGCCCAAAGTTCCCAAGAGTCTAAAGGAATAAATTAAACTCAAAAGACTCATGATGCAAAGAATCTAAAAAGGAAAAAACAATTTCTAGAACCCGAACATCTTTTTCAAAAGAAAAAGAAAGTTATTCACCTAAGATAAATGAAGACCCAAGAAAGATGGATCAAGAAAATTTGAGTAAAGAAAGATGAACTCATAGCCTATTTAGGAGTGAGAGTATGTTAAGATGATGTCTTGACAATGAAGATGACCCGATAGAGGTCATAGGAAAGAGGGCTTTAAGGGATCCGGATTGGATCTAAGTCCTACAAATAGGATTGAAAGAATCCTAAAGGAATGATCACAAAAAAGGCTAGATAGATGATCTTGGGTTAAGGAACAAAGCCAAAATTGGTAATGAAGGAATAAACCCAAGTGAATGGCATCAATCTTGATTGAACTCCTTGATTGGGAAACGTAAGAAGTGTTGATCATTTATGAAGATCAATTGACCAAAGGAGAATCAAAGTGTCAACTGCCCCAAGCATATGTTTAATTCACATTCTTGGATTCCATTGCTTGAGTAAATACAACTCAAAATATTAAAAGCTTATGGAAAGTAGCCTAAGATCAATGCATATGACTCCTAATGATCTACTATGCAAAATTGTCTAACATACAGATCATAATGGCTTTGTTCTTAAGAGGCATACTTATATATATATATGTGTGTGTGTGTGTGTGTGTGTGTGTGAAAGTCACTTTAACACACAGCATATATGCCATATAAATGCATGTCTATAGACCGATCATAGTGATCTTTTGTCTACTTATGAACATCATTAGACCACTAGTGACATATTGATATTGATAGGCACATTCTTATATGTCACTTATTCCTCTATAACCTATCATGCATACTCTTATACTCTTATGCATACATTTGCATTAATAATTATATCTAGGTAATGGTCATTTGACTTTGGTTCATAATACATGACAGTCATGTCTATTATGGATAATTCCTATCTTGGACCTATATATTTGTCGAGATCACTTGGTCCACCTATACTTTTCCATTGTCAATTCATAACAACAAACTAAGGAAAAAATGAATATAAGGAAGAAAAACCTCAGAAGATATGGAATTAAAGGAAATCCTTAAAGTATCTCAAACAATTCAAAGATATTGAGAAGGACAAAAGGAAGTCACTTTCTATGCTAGTGCAAGGAAATGACAAATTTGATAAAATACTCTCTATGGGAAGAGAACATAAGAACATGAGAAGACTTGGATCTAAGACTAAGAATGTCTTTGTGAAAGTCATGGGAAAGGCAAATGCATAAGCCTCCTAGAAAGATAAGGTGAAAGTGTCCTCTCAAGGACCATCACAAAGGTCCTATGAGGTGGAAAGAAAGGAATGCAATTCATTTAAGGGCAACGTATCCTTACAGCAAGGTAAGGTATTTAGGAAACCAAAATCTCTACCTTAGTCCTATGCTGAAAAGTCATGGAATGGCTTTCAAGCCAACAAGGCTTCTTCTTAAGGATTTCATGAAAATACTTTTACTTCTAGAAATCCCAAAGGCCAAGATAGAAGAAACCCCTAATCCTCTCATGCTCTATCTTTTAGGAAGAAACATTTTTAATTTAATGATCCTAGAAGAAATCAATCATCATCTCATGCTCAAACACCTATGAGGAGACAATCACAATCATATATCCCTAGAAGACCAAGCTTTTTATGCTACTATTGTGGTCTAGAAGGACACATGAAATGTGATTGGAGAAGGATAATGAATGACATATATCCCAAAAATATAAAACTTTAAAAAAAAAAAAAAACTTTTAATGGGAAAAATGTCAACAAGATAATCTATCTAGTCCATCTACAAAACACGAAAAGGAAAGATACTATGAAAAATATGGATTAGGAAGGATGAGCTAAAATGCTTAGTCATCCATACGGCTCTAATAATTGGGAGCACATCAAGGTGGTACCTTGATAGAGAGTACTTTAGACATATTACCGGGATAGGTTATTAGTTGTCAATCTTGAGGAAACTCAGGAAGGGAGTGTCACATTTAGTGATAGAGACATTGCAAAGATCATTGGCAAAGGAACCATAGAGGTCCTTGGTATCCGCACACTCACCAATGTCCTATTTATGGAAGGCCTAAAGCACAATCTAATTTACATAAGTCAAATCTATGATAAAGGCTTTGGTGTCTATCTTGAGAAGGACATGTGTGAGATTAAGGACAAGGGTAGTGATGAATTCCTTGTCAAAAAGGGGTTAAGGACAAGCAATAAGGGCTTGGTCATAAACCCAACAAGCATGAGCTGGATACTTGTAATATGTCTCAAAAAAAAAGATAAGACTAATCTTTGGCATCAAAGGTTAGGTCACATCAACTTTAGAGAGTTATCTAGATTAAGCAGGAAGGAAATACTCTAAGGATTACTTAAGTTGACCCAAGTTGACAACTCTATGTGCAAAGATTGTCAAATAGGCAAATAAGTTAAAGTCCCTCACAAGAAGAATGATGCATAAGTTTTAACTAAGATATCCTCTATTATGAACATCATCAAATCAAAATGGACATTAAGAAACAAATATGACAATCATGGCAGGGTGTCCAGAAATAGGGCTACACTTGTAGCCAAGAGATATGCCCAAAATCGAAAGCATAATTCTTAAAGAATCACTTGCTCCTATAGGCTAGGCAAAAGTGTATTTGAACCATGCTTGAAGGTTGTGATTCATTATAATTCCTAAGGGAATTCTCAAAGTTCTTCAAGTAGTCTTAAGGGCATGACCAATCTCTTTTTGTGTATCTCATGGAATGCAAGCTTAAATTTTTTAAAAGCATTGATCAAGTGATCATGAGTTGTGAAAGTGAGGAGGAGTCACTCTTCACACAAAGGAGTCACATCCATAGGAGAAGCATAAGAGAAAGAGAGCACTCGAATAGGAGGGTTTGTACATGTGAAAATTGACCAATTAAAGAAAATTAGACATTTTTAGCACATCCGGATCGATCCGGATACCACCGGATTGATCCGCCTGGATCCATCCTGCATAGCCAAATCAATCCGACTCAGCGGTTCCAGTGGGAAACGAACTGTCAGTTGGCTTAAAAGGGGCAAACATTTTCATTTTTCTTTATTTTCTTCTTGCTCTCTTCTTCCATTGGATTTCCCTTAAATTGTCATCCTCTACCCTATTGCCTAATCATCTCAAATGGCTCCACCTAAAAAGAATGATCGTAAAGGGAAAGGAAAGGCATCTTCTTCTAAGTTATCGGTTCAAAAGCCTATAAGGCCATCTCTAGTCAACTTTGGACCATTTTTCAATGCCTCATGCCTCACCAACTATAAGAACTACTTCTCGAAGAGGCCAATCATAGTTGAACGTCATGTCCATGAGAAAACCCTCTTCGACACCATTATAGGGTATGAGCTCAAGTCTGGTGGGTGGGAATCCCTTATGACGATTCAAGGGATTGTGTAAGAGGAGGCGGTCCAGGTGTTTTGGTCAAACATCCATGACTCGAGCCTTAAGGACTTCACTTTTCATACCGAGGTCTATGGAGTTCAGATGGATGTTGATCCATCAGTGCTACCACATTACTTGGGATAGCTGGCCTATTGGCCAAGCTGTGGCATTCCCTCCTAAGGAGATAGACAAGGCAGCTATCTCAGACATCTTTGGTAGTGAAGGCATGACCTAGTTCGGGAAGTTATAGGCCATTGAGTGCCTGCTTGAGGTGTAGTTATTGAATCTCATTTTCATATACAACCTATTTCCCACAACGCACCACAATGACATGCCCAACACAATGGTACATGTTATCCATTCCCTCCTTACAAAGAAAAAGGTTGACATTGTGGCCATTATGTGTCATGTGATCATCTCTGAGGCGCAAAACTCTAGCACCTCACGAATGCTCCCCTACAGTGTGATGATTACATACCTATTGGAGGTATGCAGGGTCTCATTCCCCAAGGATGCCACTACCCTAAAGCAGGGTGCTGAGATAGATCAGTCTACTATCCGGCCGATGCTTCGAGAGGGCACTTGCTCAAAGAAGTGTAAGATGCCTTTTGAGGCTAGACCCTCCACCACTTCAGCCACTACAGTACCACCTCCCATGCACACAGAGGTTCCTCCACCAGCAACAGCAGAGCTAGCTGCTCCTCCAGCTTTAGTTACCCAGGCGAGCCCCAGTGCCCACATATGTATGAGAGACCTTGGAAGGTCTCGAGGAATTGTCTGGGCGCATTATTGGTCATCTCGAGAAGATGACAGACAAACTCAACAACATTGAGCTCTGAATGGAGAGATTGAAGCGTGTTGTGGCTCCCCAGCTCCCTCACTACCCCAGTGTCCCACTTGATCTACGAACACAAAGTGATGAAGATGAGGATGACGATGAGTGACTGTGAGAATGAGTGCTTTATTTTGGACATTTGTCACTTCATGTACATCTCTCACATTTTGTAATCTCCACAGAATTTTGAATATATGAATGAAAAACATCTTTTTGACTTATGTCTCAGTCTATCTATCATTCACATGTTTTCTTTACTTCATATTGTTCCTAATTGCCAATTTCATGACAAAAATAAGGAGAGAAAATGGCACGGATAAAGGGGGAGAGAAAATGTTATATGAGAATTCATATAGGGGAGAAGAGTAATGCATCAAGTATGCATTTAAGGGAGAGCTAAAATGGCATGGATAAAGGGGGAGAGAAAATGCTATATGAGCATTCATATAGGGGGAGAAGAGTAATGCATCAAGTATACATTTATGGGAGAGCATAAGGGAGAGCTAAAATTAAAATTTTAAAATTTAAAACTTCTCTAATGCAATGAACCAAAACATATATATCATTTATATTGCATTTCATGTGCTTGTTTGAGTATGCCTGCTTGATCATGTTTATTTCCATTTGACTATATTATATTGACTTAAGGAAGGTATTGTTTGTCAAATGTGATTTCAGGTTATAAGACTAAGCATCTAAGTGAAGATCTTGAACTAAAAGCCCAAGCTCACAATAAGGAAGAGTTCAAGAGTTCAAGACACACTATTGAGTTATATTTGTGTACATGTGTAACTCTTGTATTTTTATGGAGTCTATTAATTCATTGCATACATTTATTGTATTCCATCCATGTATTTCATTTTGTTTTGTCATGGAATTGCTAAAGGAGGAGATTATTGATGTATATTGTCAATTCCATATTGTATAAAATACATGGAGTGGTAGATTAGGCATGGCATGAGCACATTACATACCTTGAGTCATGTCTCTAATCATCAAGTGTTGGTTTTCAAGAAGGAAGTCGAGTTCCATCATTTGAAGCCGAGGATAATCCATTCCCAAGATTGCCAAGGTTCGAAAGCTTGAAGACTCGAGGTTCATCAAGCTTAAGAAAGGTTTGTGAAGGTATATAACATGATAGACCTAGGTTAAAAAGATCAAAAGACCTTGACAAAGCCTTATGGACCAACCCATGCCTCCTACATAGATTCCTAAGTGAGTGGGAGTAGGATCAAGGCATACTAGCATAAAAACAGGGGAATCGGATTGATCAGGATGGGGTCAGATTAATCCACAGAGGATCGATCTGCTACTTACCGGATCGATCTAGAAAAGCTCAAGTGTCTTAGACTGAGACACCGGATCAATTTGGGTATGCCAGATCGATCTGTGCGGTTCAATCTGACATAGCCAGATCGATCTGCAATCACAGAAATTTAAAAATAAAAATATATCTACTTCTGTGATTTTTTTACCATTAGGGTAGATGCCAAATCAAGGGTGCATGACTGTGCTTGTCTCCTATAAGTATGAGAGAAACTCAAGAAAGCTCTCTAACACTCAAGAACACACCAAAAACAAAAATCAAGAATAGAGAATAGGGGATTGAAGAAAATTAAGGCATTTATACCTCCCAACTACCAAAGGCTTATGCCAATAAGCATTGATTGAGGATCATAAATAAGGAGAAGGGTTTACTCCTAAGTAAACCCTTGAGGGTAGCTCCTAGAAACAAGCACTCTTGGAAGCTTGGTGGAACCTATTGGCATACAAGCTCTACAAAGGAGCAACCACCTTCATATGCATCAAGCAATACATCAACCTTGTGAGATAATTTGTATTGACTCTTATTTAATTTGAGACTTTAGCATCCGCCGGAGACACTGGGTGTAGACCACACCTGCCAAAGACATCGGGTGTAGACCATAGCACTACCACCGAAGACACTAGTAGTGTAGACCACTCCTGCCGGAGACACCGGGAGTAGAGTTTGCTTTTGCAAGTAGTTGGTTTTGAATTTTAACCTTGATTATAATGTAATTCAATCTAAATAAAATTTAGTAGCTCCTT
>JAOXJP010292908.1:0-18709 GCA_025762735.1 Platanus orientalis | reverse complement strand
AGAAGATGAATAACTCACCTAACCATAAGAGATGTAGAGATGTAACCAAACCTTAGGCTTCAAAAACCAACTTTAATTCATAAATTTTCTTCAACTAACTGTACATGAGATCTTTATGACCTATTTATAATAAAAAATTCGGAATTGGACCAAAATACCCATCTCATATAGGTCAAGCCAAAAAAACCCAGAAAAATTCAAAAAAAATCCTAAAAAATCATAAAAACAGTCATAAACTATTCTAAATTAATTTTAACCCCTCCCCATGACTTATATGGCCTTATTACATCAATCCCATTATTGAAACCTTCCTAAAATAACAAGAAAACAACTAAAATAATTCTTAAAATTGAAAAATAAAGGAACAATCTTGTGCACAGCACTATATCATCTTCTTGCATCCTTTGTTCTTGATCTTGAGCTTCCACAAAGGTTAGAACTTCTCAAGCCATGTTAATGCCACCGCATCAGTTTGGTTCTTTAATTAGGATTTCTCCAATTCCTTTATTACTTAGGAGTTTTTTTTTTTTTTAGTAACAAGATATGAGATGATTTGGGTTGAATTTTTGATAAAAGCAAATCTGAATGGCTATACCATTCAATCGATGAGGGTATTATGTCCTGTTTGGGAAAAAAAAATCAGATGGTTTTGGAACTCTAATAGTCTTCAAACGTGATGTGTTTTATAGCTATGGTATATTCTGTTTTAGATATATATATATATATATATATATAATTTTAATCATTTTAGAGCTAGTGTTATGATGTCTAGGTTTTATATGTATTGGATTGTATTTTTATGAAGAAATATATATTATTTTAGATTTTATGATTTTGCCATTGGGATAAGGAATTGTTATGCAAAATTTGTTTAGATTTGAAACTGATAAACTACCATGACCAATATCATATACAGATGGTTGAAGTTAAGTTGGAACATTATAGATTCTATGCTCGGGCTAATGTGTTTTATTTACACACACTACTTGGGTTAAAAAGGTGACGGTCTTCATGATTATCGGAAGCTAATGTAGTCGCATGTTGTTCGTGCTTGTTTCATTGAGCTAGTGCCAAAGTAGGCTAAATTATGTACTGTTATGCTTATAGAAGATGGATAGATATCATGATTGTGGAATTGAATTGGGGTAATGTAGATCCTTGTTAGACTGCCACCAGGGTGAGATGTGTTTTCTATATTTGTTGTTGAACGGAAGTTCATAGACTTTGTGCTACTATCCAGGGAGTTACCACTTACCAGGGGGAGTGTTGAATGGTAATTCCTCGAAGTTTGAGACTTGATTGATTTCCTTGGAGTTGGGTTTGTTTCAAATAACATGGGCAAGGTTGGTGCTTCATTTTGATTTATATGTATATATATATATATGGTGTTCTTGTGAACCTGAATTTGGTGAGACTCCACTAATTCTTTGGGATTGAGCTGGAATACTTATTAGCATTATTGGGGCATGTTTGACTGAGTTAGAGCATTTATATCCATGCATTTAGTTGTATATATCTTATTGATTATGATTTACTTAATGAATAATGTAGTTAATAAATGTTTTATTTAATGATAGTTATATTTCTTGTTGATTTTATTGGTTAAATTATAACTATAGATCTTGCCTATTTACTGAGCTTGTGAAGCTGACCCAAAAATCTAAAATCCCGCAAAGAGTCCTAGCTAGAGACCAAGACAAGCAAAGTAGATTTTCAAAGTAGCACAATATTCCAATGTTAGGTAGTTGGCGAATTTACTTACGGATTTTATTTAGATAGTAATAGATTAGTTTACTTGATAGGTGGTTCTATACTACTCTTTGGAATTTATTATTTTGAGAAACCCTTTTAGTTCGATTTACTTCTTTTGGATTTATTAAACACATGTTATCCATTTATTTATTTTGTAGATGTGGTTGGATAAAGGTATGTTAATGGAAGAATGTCGAATAATGGAATTGATAGTTATTTGGAGTGTTAAATATATCTCTTGGCTATCTGGTACCTATAAGATTAAACAAATAGGGTTTAAATTTATTCCCTAGGGTCCACTTTACAACCGTTATGTTGCCGAAATTTCGTTAGAAATTTTTGAAGGATTACTTTCCTCACCAGCCTGTGTTGAGAGTAAGGTGGGAGAAAGATGACCTGTTGTGTCACAAAACCCCTTGCGTCCTCGGGGATATGGGGTGTGACAACATCGGGAGGGATCACCTTTGGAAATGCCCATTTTCCCTAGATAGGCATGGAATTCAATAAACCTTGAGGAGGTATTTGAAAAGCATGGAACTCAATAAGCTCGGCATCCCATGCTCATCACAAGCCTAAGCTGAGCCTGAGCTTTGCCTTCATGTGACAAGCCCAAGCTAAGTTGGGAAAAGCTTGACTCAGCTCGGCTCATTGCCACTCCTATAGGTAGATTAGGGTTTGAGTTTATAGTTAGAAAAAAGAAGAAAGAAAAAAATGAAGAATTTGTATGGGTGAGTATTCTCCCATCATGCTGTCATGACATAAATACCCTCCAATACATACATATGCACTTTAACATAAATATATACTCCAACACTCCTCAAGCTGGAGTATAGATATCTATCATTCCAAACTTGTGAACCAAAATACATGAATTGTGTTCCACTTGGAGCTTTAGTGAACAAGTCTACAAGTTGATCTATAGTTGGAGTGAAGAGAGTGCACATGCTGCCCTTTTTGAGATGATCTTTGATGAAGTGATGATCCACCTCCACATACTTGGTCCGATCATGTTGGACAAGGTCATAGGCAATGCTAATTACTACTTTGTTGTCATAGAATAGGTTTAATGGTCCTGTGACCGGAAATCCAACCTCATAAAATAACATCCGCAGCCATAGTGACTCATAGATGCAATGAGCCATGGATCGAAATCTGGCCTTTGCACTTGATCAGGCAACCATGGAATGCCTCTTACTCCTCTAGGTAACCAAATTTCTTCCAATAAAAAACAATAACCAGATGTGGATCTACAATCTGAGTGAGCCGGCGCAATCAGTATCAGTATATACCTCTACACGTAAATGACCATATCCTTCATATAAAATTCTCTTTCCAGGACATCCCTTTAGGTATCTAAGAATCTTGTACGCTGCCTCCATATGATCATATATTGGTGCATGCATGAATTGGCTAAACGCACTTACTGCATTGGTGATATTTAGACGTGTAAGTGATAGGTAGATCAACTCCCC
Organism: Platanus orientalis; assembly: GCA_025762735.1. Taxonomy (NCBI): domain Eukaryota; kingdom Viridiplantae; phylum Streptophyta; class Magnoliopsida; order Proteales; family Platanaceae; genus Platanus; species Platanus orientalis. The sequence goes on along the minus strand of JAOXJP010292908.1, from coordinate 15,485 downwards.
TACTAATCTCTGGAATCTCCCAACATCAATGAGTCTTTCACTGTCATTTTCTTTTAATCAGTGATTTGCTTCTATAGGTATGACACACAATTTACACCCCTTCATTCCTAACTCTTTCAACAGATCCAATACATATTTCCTTTAGGATATAAATATACCTTGTTTTGATCTGGCCACCTCTATCTCGAGAAAGTACTTTAGAGTCCCGAGTCCTTTATTTCGAACTCTCTTGCTAAATGCCCTTTTAAATTAGCTACTTCGACCTCATCATTCCATGTAATCACAATATCATCCATATATACGATTAATGTTGTTATCTTTTACCTTTGGCGTTTAATAAATAACTTATAGTTTGCTTGAGCTTGTCTATATCCATAGCATATCATAGCATATCTAAATCTCTCAAACCATACACATGGTGACTACTTTAGACTGTATAGAACCTTTTGTAATCTGCATACTTTACCCTCGGCATTTGGTATACGAAATCCAGGTGGAGGAGCCATGCTTATTTCTTCTATTAAATCTCTATGTAGAAATGCTTTTTTGCATCAAACTGTAAGAGTGTTCACTTTTATTCGCTACCAACGATATATACACCATGATCGAGTTCATTTTGGTTACGGGAGCAAATGTCTCTTGGTAGTCGATGCCAATGGTCTGAGTATATCCTTTAGCTACTAGTCGTGCCTTATACTTTTCCATTAATCCATCAAACTTGTATTTGACTATGAACACCCACTTTCATCCAATCAACTTCTCTCCTCCAAGAAATTCCACTAATTCCAATGTTTTGTTCTTTTCTAAGGCTTTTATTTCTTCAACCATTGCATCATTCCATTGTGGTTGTAACAACGCCTTAGATATACTGCAAGAAACATATATGGAGGACAAAGCAATACAAAAGCTACGAAAAGAGGAGGATAATGCATGATATAACACAAAGTTAGATATAGGGTGTTGAGTATAAGTTCTTACACCCTTTCTAAGTGCAATTAGTTGATCAAGATCATCAGACTGGTTTGGAGGACGAGTAAGTGAACCATTACCTGTTTTAGGAACTGAATTCGAAGTCAACTCTTAGAGTGGATCATGAGAGTGCAAAACCTATGTCACTTGTAGTTCACTCTCCCCCTTTTTCCAGCACCATCAAAGTGATACAAGGGAACTGGAATACGAATGGGAATAGAAGGTGAAGCAAAACTAGACAACTCTTCACTTATAGACTACTGCTCCCCCTGAAAAGAAGACCCAGTGGGAGAAAAGAAAGGAATACTCTAAAAAAAAGTTACATCTCAAGAAAAAAACTTACATCAAGTAGGAGGATGATAACATTTGTAGCTTTTCTAGTCCACACCATAGCCCAAGAAAACACACTTAAGTGTCTTAGGGTCTAGCTTGGTGCAATCAAATTTGGATACTTGAACATAACAAATACACCCAAATGTTTTAAGAGGAATAGGAAACAATGGTCTATAAGAACATAGGATTTCAAATGGGGATTTGAAAGATAGGACCTGTGATGGCATCGTATTCATAAGATTGGAAATAGTTTGAATGGCCTTAGACCTAAAAGTCTTAAGAACATTCATAGTGAACATTATGACACGTGTAATCTCAAGTAAAGGTCTATTCTTCCTCTCAGCTACCTTATTTTTCTCAGGTGTGCCAAAGACAAGTGGTCTGGTGAATAATGCTAGACTCATCCAAAAAGGAAGACATGTCATGAGAAAGATATTTGCTACCGTTATTTGATCTTAAAACTTGAATTTTTGTATTCAACTGGGTGGCAACCATCTTGTAAAATGGTTTGAATGCTACATATACATCACCTTTTCTTTTCATTAGATAGACCCAAGAGAACAATCATCCACAAATGTTATGAAATAATTGAAACCAGATAATGAAGTTGTTGGTGATGGTTCCCAAACATCAGAATGTACCAAAGAATAACAAATGGAACTTTTTATTATTATTATTATTGCTTATTGGGTAAACACAACTACAATGCTTGGCTAACTAACACGAATCACATAAAATATTAGACTCAGAGATAGAAAACTGAGGAAACATCCTCCCTAGTATAGAAAAAGACAAGTGACCCACACAACAATGCCAAGCATACAACTCGTCTAATCTGAAAATAGATACATTCCTCTTTATTGCTAAAGTTGCTAAAGTAACTACTGAAAAACTGGAATCTAATAGGTATAAGTCATCCTTCCCATGCCCCATACCAATCGTTTTCTTCGTCTTCATATCCTAAAACTGATGCAGGAGCAAGGAATGACTTTATCTGTTGGGTGATTTTTGTTTGTGAGAGTATGATTTTATCTACCGAGTGATTTTTGTCTGCAAGAGTGGTTTTATCTGCCCAAATGATTTTCTACAGATGATCAGTTTTAGCCATGTGTACGACATGTGTCATTTTGTTATGTGTCTTGGTGTCTTATTATTGTTATTTGTGTCAGTCAAATGTATTTATGTCGTGTTGTTAGTAGTGGTAGCAACATAGTTACCAGTAGTCTAGTCAGTTGTGTTTTGCTATCTCGTAAGTTGTATTTGTATTTATTGTATTTCTTGTTGCCCAAGTTTTGTAATTCTCTATAAATATCAATGAAAAGATGAAAGACTAATTTTGATTTAGAATATTGTGTGCAAGTGTGTCTTGCTTTGGAGTTTAGTGATTCCTTCTACCAATCAAGCATATGGCTTGGTCACGTTGAATGGCATCCGCGATTAGTAGCATCGAGTGGCATCCGCTACCCCCAGTTAAGTAGCATCTTGAGACTATCCACACTTTTTCTTGATTGAATCCTTTAAGTTTAACCATCCCTTATAGGTCTTAGCATCAAAGTGGTACCAGAGCAAGTTATCCTGTTGTGGCGTTTAGTTCTATTCTTGTGACCTTTCAGTTTCCTGAAAGTCGTTCATCTTTTGACTCAATTCTGTACCTGTTCGTGACGTTTTTTCTGGGCGAGTCATATACCGTTGGAAATCTTTGTCTGTCTAGTTTCCAACACAAAAAGTGGTTCGTGATTCCAAGTTTTCTAGAGGAAGATATTGGCGATTTATTGAGCAGATATTAGTTTGTTAGTGAGTTGCGGGATTTTGTAATTTTTGTTCAAGATGGCTCCACGACAATGAAGGAACACAAAGAATGCTGATGTACAAGTAGAACTTGTTAAGGCAATCCAATCAAACTTTTCATCAAATGATGAATGACCTCCTTCAATGGTTTCTAACCTCTCCAACTAAAACTCAAGGGGGTGGAAGTACAGTCTTTCATGATAGAGACTATGTTAGTGTTGACCATTCATCTTCTTCTAGTTGTGCTTCAGATGCTACTGTTGTTGCTCAATGGTTTATAGATGGTTTGGCTCGAGCATTGGAAAGTTTAGATTGAAGTATCCAAGTTCATGTTGCTAATTTTGAAGAAAAGCTTGATGTCGATCAGTATTGCGATTAGATAACATCCTTAGAAACTTTCTTTGAATGGAAGGATCTTTCTTATGAAAGGAAAGTTCAATTTGTGGCTACACAATTGAAGTGGCATGCTTTGATTTAGTGGCAACAATATCAGCGTAACAGAGATCGAAAGGGAGTTCCAAGAATCAACACATGGGTTGAAATGAAGTTGAAACTAGATAAGAAGTTTCGGCCCTTAGATTATTCTCAAACACTCTACTAGAAGTTTTTGCATCGTGTTAATCAATCCATGGCAAATTACACAAAGCAATTTTACAAGCTTATGAGTCGTGTTGACTTGCGTGAATCTGATGATCAGCTTGTGACAAGATATGTGAGCAGATGAAAGGCTAAGAAGGGTATTGCACCAACCTCTAACCATCCAAACCTATAAAATGGAGAAGGAACATCAAAAGACAGCTTCATCCTCTAACAAGTGTTTTAGGTGTGGTGAAGTAGGGCATAGGTCTTATGAATGTCTTAAAAAGAAAGCCGAACTACATCTAATAGAAGAGGAATAAGAGGAGAAAGAGAAAGAGCCAATTTATGATGAAGAACCTGAAGGAGATTTGGAAGAAAAGCATTGTGATGTTGATTGTGATGCTAAAAGTCTTGTGATCCAACGTGTCATGACTATCCAAGAAGATGATTGATGGTTGAACACAACATTTTCAGAACTTATTGTATTTTCTATGGAAAGAAATATATTTTGCTGGTTGATTCTGGCAGTTGTGAAAAAATGGTGCCTAAGGTAATGGTTGACAAGTTGAATCTTTCTTGTGAATACCATCCAAATCCCTACAGGCATGGTATCAAATGTCTCAAAATGTCTTATATGTCTCTTGACATATGTCCATATCTACCAAGACTGACACAACATATTCTTATACCAACACGTAATATTAAGTACATTATAAAAATTCATTTTTTTGTCGACATGATGTATGATGTCGATGTATTGAGCGAATATTATTCTTTCACACTGTATTATTGCATAATGTTGACATTGTATTGTTATGATAAAAAAATTATATGAAAAACAATAAATTCCAAAGAAAGTAAAATGAGGAGGGAGAATAGAAGCAAGAAGAAAAGGAGGATAATCTACTTGTTCCCATATGTTTATGCAGTTAGATTATAATATGTTTGTCAACAATTATGTATGCATGTGTACTTTTAAAGAATATTAAAATACAAGTAAACTAAAATAAGCTATCATTCCTAATGAATCTATTTGTTCCCTAGTGCATATATAGTTAGATTAGAATATGCTTCCTAAATTTTCACAATTTCTACAATATTTCTTTTCGATATTTCTAATATATGTCTTATTTTGGTTTGACCAACATTTCCACCGACACCGACATTTTGAACCTTGCCTACAATGTGTTTTGGTTCAAGAAGGAGAGATCATGGTGACACATAGATGTCGAGTGAAATTATCCATTGGCAAGTATGAAGATGAGGTCCACTTTGATGTCCTTCCCATGGATGCTTGTCATTTACTCCTTGGCAAACCTTAGCAATTTGATAGACATGCTCATCATGATATAAGGTAAAATACTTTTATAAAAAGTGGAGTGAAGTATGTGTTGAATCCGTTGAAAGATGTTTCCAGCAATGTGCAATCAAGTAGCCAAATTAGCTTACTGTCTTATAAGGAGTGCGAGCAATCCTACAAAGAATATGGGATAACATATGCTTTAGTTGTTGTGGGAAGGAGTGAAGATGTCTCTAATGAGATTCTAGTTGAAGTTTCAAGCTTGTTGGACAACTTTAAAGGCTTAGATCATTCAACATCAGATTGACTTCATTCCTGGTGCTATCCTTCCTAACTTACCTCACTATAGGATGTCTCCTAGTGAAGATGTTGAACTACAAAGACAAGTTGAGGATTTGGTGAATAAGGGATTGATTAGGGAGTCTCTTAGTCCTTGTGTTGTTCTAATTTTCTTAACTCCAAAAAAGGATGGAACATGGAGGATGTGCATTGATAGTAGAGTTGTAAATAAAATCAATGTGAAGTCTAGGTTTTTCATTCCTTAGCTTGGTGAGTTGGTTGGTGCTAAGGTCTTCTTTAAAATTGACCTACGAAGTGGCTATCACCATATTAGAATTAGAGAAGGTGATGAGTGGAAGATAACTTTCAAAACCAAAGATGGCCTCTATGAATGGTTTGTTATGCCATTTGGGTTGTCCAATGCCGCTAGTACTTTCATGAGGCTTATGACTCAAGTCTTGAAGAAGTTTATGGGGAAGTATGTTGTGGTATATTTTGACGATATTTTGATCTACACCAAGGATAAAATTCAGCACCTAAAGCATTTAGCTAATGTGTTCAAAGTACTCCATGACAATCGGTTGTATATCAACCTTAAGAAGTGTTCTTTTATGACTTACCAAGTTGTATTTTTAGGCTATATTGTGAGTGCAGATGGCATGCAAAGGAATGATGGAAAAAGTGAAGATTACTTGATCATCAGCGGCTATCTTTTTAAAAGAAATCAACTATGCCTACCCGAAGGTTCACTAAGAATGTTTGTCATTAAAGAACTGCATGGTGGTGGACTTGGACATTTTCGGAGAAACAAAATTAAAGCTTTTGTTAAGTAAAGATGCTTTTGGCCAACCTTGAATCGTGATGTTGCTCGCTTTGGTCAAAGGTGCTTTGTGTGTTAAAAGGTCAAAGGAAGAGTCCAAAAAGCTGGTATGTATCAGCCCTTGCCAATTCCTCCTTGGGAGAATTTATCTATGGATTTTGTTCTTGGCTTACCTAGAACACAACATGGGTTCGATTGCATTTTTGTTGTTGTGGATTAATTCTCCAAGATGGTTCATTTCTTACCTCGTAAAAACTCTATTGATGCAACTCAAGTTGTTGCTCTATTTTTCAAAGAAGTTTGTTTGTATGGAGTTCCAATGACTATTACTTCAGATCATGATGTGAAGTTTATTGGTCATTTATGAAAAAAACTTTGCAAGCTTTTGGGGACTCGTTTGTAATTTTATAGTGCTTATCATCCCCAAACTGATGGCCAAACAGCGGTTGTTAACAGATCTCTTGGGAACTTGTCAAGAAGTTTAGTTGGAGAGCATTCAAAGAAGTCGGAATTTTTCGTACCTCAAGCTGAGTTTACTTATAACATCTCACTCAATCGATCAACAAAAAAGCCTCCATTTGAAGTTATCTATGGCAGAAATCCACATCATATGCTGGATCTCTTGCTTTTGCTTAGTGAGTATGGAAGCGAAAGAATTTGTAGCACACATAAAAGAAATTCATGGACAGGTTCATGAACACTTGAAGCAATCTTCTCAAATTTACAAGTCTAAGGCTGATGCACATAAAAGAAGCTTGGAATTCAAAGAAGGTGATTTGGTTATGGTTTTTGCATAAAGAAAGATTTTTTGTTGGCTCTTACAACAAGCTCAAGCAAAACAAGTTTGGTCTATGCCAAGAATTGAAGAAGTTGGGACCAAATGCATACCGCATAAAGCTACCGGAAAGATTCTCAATTAGTCCAACCTTTAATGTGAGTGATCTCCATCCTTATCATGGAGATGAAGAGAAAGTTACATTACAGCCAACATATACATATTATGATCCTTCTATCTCTCCACGAGAATTGATTGATGTGTTAGATGTGCGATCTATCATTACTCGACGAGGAACATATACTCAGTATCTAGTGCATTGGCAAAGAAAACCTATTTCTGAAAATGCATGGGTCTCAGATGAAGAATTAAAGAAGATGGATCAGATGCTTTTGGAGGATTTAACTTCAAAATTGAGGTCGAGCTCTTTTCAAGCCATAGAGAATGATGCAAAAGCAAGGAATGACTTTATCTGCCAGGTGATTTTTGTCTACGGGAGTATGATTTTGTCTGCCCAATGATTTTTGTCCACAAGAATATGATTATATCCGCCCGAATGATTTTCTACGGATAATCAGTTTTAGCCATGTGAACGATATGTGTCATTTTGTTATGTGTTCAGGTGTCTTATTATTGTTATTTATGTTAGTCAAAGGTATTTATGTCATGTTGTTAGTAGTAATAGAAACATAGTTATCAGTAGTCTAGTAAGTTGTAGTTTTGTTATCTCATAAGTTGTATTTGTGTTGGAATTTGTCATCACAATTATTGTATTTCTTACCCAAGTTTTGTAATTCACTATGAATATCAATGAAAAATGAAAAGATGGGAGAATGATTTTGATTCAGAATATTGTGTGTGTCTTACTTTGGAGTTGAGTGATTCCTCCTACGAATCAGGTGTGTGGATTGGTCGGGTTGAGTGGCATCCGCGATTAGTAGCATCAAGTGAGAATCCCAGGACTATCCCCATTTATCTTAGTTAAACCCCTCGACTTGCATAAAAAACACACAATGAGAAGGAAAGAAGGTGACAAAATAGTTAAGGTTCTTTGTAAGATGGCTGATGGACAATAGGTTAAGAGAAAAGTTAGGAACATGCAAAAAAATGATAGATGCAAGTTAAGAATGACATGGATGTTTCCTTGACCAGCTATAGAGGAAATAAAACCATCTGCAATTCTGACTTTGTCCTTACCAGATCAGACATGATAGGATGTGAAGAGAGAAGACATACCAGTCATAAGATGTGAAGCTCCTAAATTTATAATCTAGGAGAATTGAGGACTAAAAACAGATGCAGACAGGGTAGATACAGATATACTTGAGTGCACAAACGAGGATATAAAGCCAATAGGAGGATGCTCAAGCTAAGAAACAAAGCGCCTGAAAGCCTCAATCTCATCTCAAGATAGACCTCCATCTGAAGATTAGACAGCACAAACACTGGAACTATAGAAGTAATCTCTGTGGGCATAGAAGTTGCAGAATGAGCATTGAGTCTACCCGTAACAAACCAACCACCATCCCTGCTACTACCAGATCCACCACGCTAAGAAGAATGTGGAGATAAATCGTGAGGTCATCCATGAAGATCCCAACATTGGTCCTTAGTATGGCTGGGTGGACTACAATGTTCGCATTTGAGGCGATCTCTGTCATCAGAAGTAAAGTTAAGTCTTCTACCTCGACCACGTCCCATGTTGCCACCTCTACCTCCTAAGTTAAGGTAGACACAAGTGCTATTTTTTCAAAAGAAGTGGGTAGATTCATAACTCCTCGCCGTCATTCTTCCCTATGAACATATGAATACACCTTATTCAAAAGGGTCCTTCCCTAGATCTGAACCCTTACCTGCTCACACTCAGGATTCAATCTTGCCAGAATCTCAAAAATTTGTATCTCTTCAACATGTTGTTTATACACACATGAAGGACGATAAGAGGTGTAGTGCAACAACTCATCCCACAATTTACTCAAGGAGGAATAATACACTGCTGTAAATTGCTCACCCTACTTAAACTAAGCAATACATTGTCTCAGTTCGTACACGTTGGCCATATGACCTATCTCAGAGTATGACTTTGCTAAAGTAGCCCAGATCTGATGTGTTGTCCCCAGGAACAAAAAGTCCTCACTGATCTCATGCTTCATAAAACTCAATAGCCAGCCCATGACAATTGCATTCTCCATCTTCCACTTTCGATACCAAGAATCACCCTTTGGAGGTATCTCCATCTCACCAATCAAATAATCCTCCTTGTCTTTTCCTTGGATATAGATCATAAAGGATTTGGACCTAGTTTGGTAGTTAGTCCCATCAAACTTTACAATTGTCATCTCGGGCTGAGATGAGTCCCCAGTAATTAGGATCTGCCCAAACTGCTCCTATTTGTCTCATCCACTGTCTACCTTGAGGTTTGGCTCTCTTTTGGCATATTGTATATGTAACAATTACACTACTAACAACCACAAGTAACACACAAACTACTCCTAGTCTTCCTTGCTGATTTTAACACAGTTGGGTCAACTTCCTAACATCATATGGCACCTTAGTGTCCTGGATCTACACAAGCCAAACACACACAGACTAAACACACAATCCACAGAGCAAACAAATGTTCTTGCCTCAAACAACTCCACTACAATGATTTGAGTTCAACTATAGACATCAGAAGTAGTCGATAGCACCTGGGAAGCACAATCATGATGTAACACGCATGAGAAGATGCAAATGCAAAAAGATCCACAAGCAAATAATACTAGCAAATCTAACAATAAACTACATTCCTACTCTAATCAAGTACAAAAAATAATCAAGAAAGGGAACTATTAGTGAGTCTAATCAGCCTAGCAAGATGGGAGCATATAAAATAATGAAAACTAGCATATAAACACTTAGATTATCAATTCCTTTCCAAATTAGAGAATAGCTAAACAAGACAATGTGAAAAACCTACTAAAAAGGCCTAGAAAATAGGGTATGGGAGCATGTTAAAAATGCTGGCAGCAAACAATAAAGTGTGTGTGTGTAGGTAACAAAGTGAGTAAAAAAAACAAGCAAGCAATAGGATAAGGTGGGGCTTGGTGCTAAGCAAGTATGTCTACTGAAGTAGGGTGCTGGCAGCAACTAGCAGTGGCTTATGAAATTGCTAATGAAGCAAATATATGGCTATCTAATAAGAGGAAAACATGGGCAGCAGCGAGTAGTAGCTCTAAGGATGTGTAGAGAGCACCTTTCTTCAGCCTAGGAGATATCAAAGCTTTGTAGAACACTTCCCCAACTCAAGCTTCAATCAACCACAAAGTAGTCTTCAATCTTCAAGTATACTTCAGTGTGGACTTTTCTCAAACACTTAAAGCACTATAATATACATGCACAGAAATATAGATGTAAATACTTGAGGATTTGATGCAAACTTCAACCATAGAACCCCTTCTCTTGATGATTTACTGTGTACAGAGGGGGGTCAGTCTTGCTGAGCTAACTAGTGAAAAGAGTGGTTTTCTTTAAACTTTGATGAGCCTTTATAAACCTGTCTGGTCGAGTGCTATTAGAGCTTGGGTTTTGATTTTAATCAAACCAAAAGAATGTGAATTAGCCCCCTAGGCCTCATAGGAATCAATCTCCTACGTAAAACTTAACAAAACCCATAAGAAAGGGTGCTGGAAAATTCTGGACGGTGGGCTTTAAAGTTCTTGAAGAGTTTATAAAATTTTCTGGTATTTTGTAGTTGGCCGAATGGTAGGGATTGATGGGTTTTGACAACCCAAAACTTCTAAGAACTGTTATCCTAGGTCTGCCGCCTAGTTTAGGCAACTGGAACCTATATAAAACTATAAAAAATCCAAGGAAAGGGATGCTGGAAAACTGGGACAGCAGGGTTGGGTCTTTTTTAGATGGGTTTTATGAAGGGTTTCAGGCTTTTATGGGTGACTGATTGCAAGAGGAAAGGTGTGGGGATTGTTTTGGGTTGATAGGAAGACAAGGAAAGTGACGGGAGGTTGATCGGATGGTGTGAGATGATATAAGGGTGATTGTGTGATGTAGAAGAGGTGTGGGATGTAGAAGATGATGTATGGAGGTGGTTAAAGGTTGTGGGCAGCAAGAACTTCAAGAAATAAACCAGAAAAATTACAAGAAGATGAAGAAGATGAAGGAAAGAAGATGATGAGATGGTGGGAAGATACTTTGAAGGAGAATCACCAAACCTTCAATCTTGAAAATCACCAACCAAGACCCTTGTGTAGACAACCAAGGAGTAGCACAGCTGGTTGAAGAGAGAACAAAAAAAAACTTTCAAAATATTTTTGTATTCAATGTGGGTGTTGACCATAGTCTCCCCCTCTATTTTATAATCAAAATTTAGGATTAAATTCCCTAGTTTACAAAAATTAGAAGCAAAATAAGTAAATAGGAGCTAAAAACGTCTCCCTCTTTCATGTGGTCGACCAAGGCCTAAAACCCCCCTTTTCCCATTACATCCCATATGAAAAATTAAAATAGCCATTATGTCCCTAACTACTCTAAACAATAAAAAAGGTCTATAAACTGTAAACAAATTCCACAAAACTGAAAAAATAAGAAACAAAACACTAAAATAAATGTCACCACATCCAATGAAAGTGCCCATATGTGGCCCCACAATTAAAGGGAAAGTGGGCCCCACATACCTCCAAAATAGCAAGTAACTCAAAACTCATCCAAATCAATCTCTGATCGAAGCGACCCTCTCCAAATACATCCTAGTCCATGTATAGGCTCACAGGGGCCCTCCTCCTATATGCTGGTACACTCTGAGAGTGCCACATGGCAAGATGTCCTCGTCAACCGGACTTGATTTGAGCCCCATAAACATCTTCAATGCTCAAATTGATTTTAGAAATAGATTCCACACCCAAAAACGACCAGCCCTTTCAAATTTTATTGCAAAAAGACATTTGGGCAATTTGTTATGAATAAAATGGCAAGAAAATAACGTCCAGGCATGCAAACGTCGTTTTTCCGGCTAATATACAAAACATCACTTCCACAAGTCTTCACCAAATCGATTCAAACAGGAGGCAACACCTTCCTTTGGAAAAAACGACCTACCCTTTTGAATCAAACTCCAAACAACGAACCCAATCTGATCTGATTGATTAGTTCCATCAGATTTGGGTCTTTTGAGTATTCTTCACAAAAAAATTGAAATAACACAATCCAAATATCAAAAAATTGGGGAAAATCACCACAATGACCAAGAATTCGAGATCTACCAAAACCCTAACTTTTCTGTCGAGGGTGTTGTACAGCCCTGCTGACGTTAGCACTGCTCGGTGTAACAAACGCTCCTGATCACTTCCAATTATTCCCGATCACTACTCTCTTGCTTTGATACCAAGTTGGAGAAGTTGATTATCAAGAAATTAGAAAAAAGAGAGGAAAGAAGGAGAAGAAGAAAGAGAGAGACAGAAACACAATTGGGGAATCGTATGAGAGAATGTTCCCATATAGTGGAGTGCATTATTATTTATACCATGTAATTACTACACCGAATACATTGGTATACTACCCCAAGCACAATATAACGTAAATACCCTCCAATACATACATATGTACTCTAACATAAACATATACCCCAACAGTAAATGCTTCGCCACCCCTAAAACTAAGGAAATTCCAGTGAATTTTTTATAAATTTTTATGAAATTTTGAAACATGGATAAACAGGTACCTATTTATCCATGTTTCAAAATTATACGTTATTTTCTTATCCATATCCGTATCCATTTCTTCGATTTAGAAGATTATGAGATTTTGTAAGTTATGTTACTACCAATCACTCTACAGCAACATCCGAGGTCTCAGTTCTTCTGGGTAACAAATTGATCAATCAGTGTGTTTCTAATTGAGAGACTTTCTCTAGATTGCTCACTGTTTCCTTCACCCAAATTGTACAAAAGACTGGTAGTTTCAATCTGGAACATTTTTGTCCTAAATGGTATCTTAGGTTGAATTCTTCTCTATAAATAGTAAAAGCAGACAAGATTGCAGTATGCACTGACCTCTATGGTGATCAAGACCCCAAAAAGAGGCTTTCTTCTTGCAAATGTCAAAAAATCATCCAATGAGACAAGGTTTCCATCATATTTATGAGTTGGATTCCGGACCAACCTGTACTCCATAAATGGATTCGATATAGCAGCTACATGAAAAGGAAAACTTAGAAATCAGCAAAGAGTAATGGAATGTTTTTTGGTTCAAGACAGAAATCAAGCCAGCCATATGTACTTCAAGGAACAGAAGAGGATGCCCGCATGGATTAGCAATAGCAGAAAATATATGAGCAAAAATTCAAATTATGTAAAAGGATGGGAAGGAAGGCCCTACTCCAAAACAAAGTAAAATCCTGGAGTTTTATTCTTAGAGCCTTTGGAAATTGCAGTGTTTTTACTTTGCTTCTCAGTTATCCCTCAAGAAAAATTAGGTATACTGCAGAAATATTCACTACAACAGAGCATCTGAAAACCCCATTTTCATCTGAAAATATCTTTATAATCACAGTAACCTATGCATCTGAAAATTACTATGTTCAACTAAGGATATCATTATAATTAACTATAAAATTTAAAATGTCACAGTGCCTTTATCGAACACTCACATGACCTTATTATATAGAGCATACAAGGCATTCAAAATATGGTCTACAATTCAAGAGATTTATTTACTTATTTAATTTGATGAATGCAAGAGAAAAAATAAGACACTCAAATATGGTCTATGATACAAGAGATTTATTGAAGAGTCTTAACCGTACCAGATATAAGAATGGTATTATTATCAGTTAGTAACCAATATTATTGTCATGAGTTTTAAGACCACAACACAAGATTTATTGAAGAGTCTAACTGTACCAGATATAAGAAAGGTACTATTATCAGTTAGTAACCAATATTATTGTCATGAATTTAAGACCATTGATAGGCAACTGTTGAAAGGCAGAAAAATAGAGAAGCAGACTCCATTTTGATGTGTTTGTCATAATTTTAACTACACATATATACATTCTAAGGAACTTGCAATATAGGGATTTTCATTTTTTCTTTGTTAATTATTGGTAAATATATAGCATTTCATCAACCCAAAGAAGAAATATATTAACAATCCAGTGTATCCTAATTGGACTGCATCCTTCTTTATCATATTATAATATTCTTTAGATCATTTTAGAAATCAGGACATAGAATAATCTTATTTTTTTGATATAGGGATTCTTATTCTTTAAGCTGATTCATATCCAAGTGCTGGGAAGCGCTGATCCTAAAGGGATGGGGATTTATTGAGCTCTAGCTTTATAGTTTAGAAGAGATAGCTCCTCTTGCATCTTCCAAGATTCCACTCAGTTTCTTGTACTTTCACCATTTGTTTCCAAGATTCTTGTTTTCAGTTATGTTAGCCAAGACTTAATTTCTATCATGTGTAATTCTTCTCCCACAATCTCATAAATGTGCAATTATCATTTATTATGTTTTTTTTTTTTTTTTTGAAGAGTACGGTAAAATTTCATTAAAAGAACCTTAGAGAGAACAATGCATGAGAGATACAAGGCCTCCTAGGGCCCCAAGGCTTAAAAAACAATAGCATCCCACTCGAATACCCAATCACAGAATTTAAAATTAGACAACTCAGGGACTGTGCAACTCCAAAGTAGAGAGTGGGAATGATCTTATCGGCAATTTTCTCTGCTGCTAAATATTGGCCTTCGAAAATCCTCCTGTTTCTTTCCCCCCACAGGCACCAGCACACCGCAAAGGGCAACCACCTCCAAATCAACTTTCCTTTCTGTGAAAGACCTCACCTTTAGTCTGGCTCCATTCCCATAAAAGAGCCTGCATTGTAGGAGGTTGCACCCACCGAGTATTGAATAAATTCCAGCATCGACCCCATACTTCAAAAGTGTACTTACAATGCAAGATTAAGTGGTCACACGATTCCTCCTCCTCAACACACACACTGCATCGGTTTGCCAGCGTAATACCCCTTCCTTTAAGTAAATCCGGAGTTGGGGTTTCCCAAAGAATAACACCCACATAAAGAAGGCTACCTTAGACGGAACCTTCGATTTCTCCACAAGAACTCTGCGGGGCAGCTTGTACCTCCATTAAGGGACAGAGCCTTGTAAAAAGAAGAAACTGAAAAGGTCCCGTCCCGCTAGAGTCCCCCAACCACACCCACTGATCTTCAAGAGAGCTGTTCAGCCTTAAACTTTCAATGGCTTGCACCAGCAGGGCCACCTCCCCTATCTCCCAGTCATTCCACCTACACCTCAAATGTAATTGCCAACCAGAATCTTTGTCCATATGATTGAAGTGATCCTTCACCGCACCAAACATCTTTCCAAAATCTCACCGAGTCGCCTCTGCATACTCTCTTCTCTTGGTATTCAAGCTTTATGAATTTATTTATATTTTGTAATTTTTTTTACTTATCAAATAGAAGATCCTGTTAGTTGTGTTTTGAAATAGATCTCAACTCTCTTTAACATCTCAATGATCTGTCCATTGCCAGATTGCCTAAGCAAATTTATTCTCGTCATTTACAAAGAGTAAATCCATATATATATATATATATATATATATATATATATATATATATCTGGA